>CAUYSK010023349.1:0-45712 GCA_963575035.1 Avahi laniger | reverse complement strand
AAAATAGAAATACCATTCGATCCAGCAATAGCACTATTAGGCATCTACCCAAAAGAGCACAAAACATTCTATGATAAAGACATCTGCACCCGAATGTTTATGGCAGCACAATTCACTATTGCAAGGATGTGGAAACAACCCAAGTGCCCATCAATCCATGAGTGGATTATTAAAATTTGGTATATGTATACAATGGAATGTTACTTAATCATAAGAAATGACAGTGGTCTAGAACCTCTTATACTTTCCTGGATTAAATTTAAGCCCATTATCCAAAGCGAGGCATCACAAGATCTGAAGAATGGGCTCCACTTGTACTCGCCATCAAATTGGTACTAACTGATCAACACTAGGGTGCTGACATGGCAGAAATACTCTCCAGGGATTAGAGGGATGAGAGGGTAAACCCGCAACTAAAGGACACAGGGAGCATTGTAGGGGGGAAAGACATGCCCCTAACCCTTGCTTGGGTGGAGGCAAAGACATAAAGTGTAACCTTAATGTTTGTACCCTCATAATACCCTGAAATAAAAAGAAAAAAGAAAAAAGAAAAAAAAGGGCAGGATTTCATTCTTTTTTGTGGTTATGTAATATTACATTGTGTACATGTAGCATGATTTCCTTATCCATTCATCTGTTAATTGAGACTTAGGTTGATTCCAAATCTTGGCTATTGTCAATAGTGATGTAATAAACATGGGAGTGCAGATATCTTTTTGATATATTGATTTCCTTTCTTTTGGATATAGACCTAGCAGTGGGATTGCTAGGTCATATAGTGACTCTATTTTTAGTTTTTGAGGAACCTCCATAGTGGTTGTACTAATTTATATTCCTACCAACAGTGTACAAGGGTTCTCTCCACATCTTTGACAACGTTCATTATTGCCTGTTTTTTTTTTTTTATAAAAGCCATCTAACTGGAAAACTATCTCATTGTAGTTTTGATTTGGATTTCCTCAATGACTAATTATATTCAGCATTTCATCATACACCTGTTGATCAGTTGTATATATTCTTTTCAAAAACTTCTATTCAGATTTTTTGCCCATTTTTATTTGATTGTTTGACTTTTCCTATTGAATTGTTGGAGCTCCTTATATATTCTAGTTATTAATCTCTTGTCAAATGGATAGTTTGCAAATATTTACTCCCATTCTGTGGGTTGTCTCTTTACTTTTATTGTTTCCTTTGCTGTGCAAAAACCTTTTAGCTTGATGTGATTCCATTTGTCCAATTTTGCTTTGGTAGCCTGTGCTTTGGGAGTTCTACTCAAGAAATCATTACCTAGACCATTGTCCTAAAGCATTTCCCCAAGGTTTTCTTTTACCAGTTTCATAGTTTCAGGTCTTAAATTTAAGTCTTTAATCTGTTTTTATTTTGTATATGTCAGAGATAAAAGTCTGGTTTCATTCTCTTGCATATAGATATCCAGTTTTCCCAGCATCATTTATTGGAGAGATTTTCCTTTCACCATGGTATGTTTGGCAACTTTGTTGAAGATAAGTTCACTATAGATGTGTGCATTTATTTCTGCATTTTCTGTTCTGTTCCGTTGGTCTATATGTCTGTTTTTATGCCACTATCATGCTGTTTTGTTTACTACAGCTCCATAGTATAATTTGAAGTCAGATAATGTGATTCCTTCAGTTTTGTTCTTTTTGTTCGGGATGGCTTTCGCTATTCTGGGTCTTTTGTAGTTCCATATAAATTTTAGGATTTTTTTTTTTGATTTCTGTAAAGAATATCATTGCTATTTTGATGGAGATTGTATTGAATCTCTAGAATGCTTTGGGTAGTATGGACATTTTAACAATATTGATTCTTCCAATCCATGAACATGAAATATCTTTCCATATATGTGTGTGCTCTTTAATTTCTTTTGTCAATATTTATAGTTTTTATTATAGAGATATTTCACTTCTTTGGTTAAGTTTATTCCTAGGTATTTTATATTATTTGTAACTATTGTAAACGGGATTGCTTTCTTGGTTTCTTTTTCAGATTGTTTGTTTTGGCATATAGAGATGCTACTGATTTTTGTATTGATATGTTGATTTTTATATCCTGCAACTTTGCCAAATTTGTTTATCAGTTTTAATAAATTTTTTGTGGAGTCTTTAGTCTTTTATAGATATAAGATCATATTATCCATAAGCAAGGATAATTTTATTTCTTTCTTTCCATCTGATCGTCCTTTATTTCTCTTTCGTCTGATTGCAATAGCTAGAACTTCCAGTACTATGTTGAACAACAGTCATGAAAGTAGGCACCCTTGTCTTGTTTCAGATCCTAGAGGAAAGGCTTGCAGTATTTGCCCATTCAGTATGATACTAGCTGTGGGTCTCTAAATACATGACTTTTATCATGTTGAAGTATGTTCCTTCTGTACACAGTTTTTTGAGAGTTGTTATCATGAAGGGATGTTGAATTTATCAAATGTTTTTTGAGCATCATTTGAAATGATCATGTGGTTTTGTCCTTCTTTCTGTTGATACAATGTATCACATTAACCGACTTGTGTATGCTACACCATCCTTGCATACCTGAACTAAAACCCACTTGATCATGATGAATAATCTTTTTAATATGTAGTTGAATTGTTTGCTAGTATTTTGTTGAGTATTTTGCCTTCATGTTCATCAGAGATATTGGCCTATAGTTTTCTTTTTTTGTTGTGTCTTTGTCTGGTTTTGATATCAGGGTAATACAGGCCTCATAAAATGAGTTTGGGAGTATACCCTCCTCCTCGATATTTTGGAATAGTTTAGGTAGGATTGGTATTAGCTCTTTTTTGAATGCTTGGTAGAATTCATCAGTGAATCCATCGGGTTCTAGGCTTTTCTTTGATTGAATTTTTTTAATTACTGCTTCTATCTCACTGCTTGTTATTCGTGTACTCAGGTTTGAATTTCTTCCTGTTTCAATCTTAGTAAGCTGTATGTGTCTAGGAATTTATCAATTTCTTTTGGATATTTCAATTTATTGGCATATAGTTGCTCATAGTAGTCTTTAGTTATGCCCAGTAAGTCTGTGTAAGACAGAGGCATATATTCTCCTTATCCAACAGAGAGGAAATGGCAGTGTCACATGGAAAATATCTAAATAATGGTAATCAGAGGAATGCCCATAATCAAGATTGTATTTGAGTGATATTCCTTCACTATACAAGCAAAGTAAAACCCAGTATATGAATCTGCTTCTTTTGTACCCTGAGTCTATACAGTTAGGGTTTTATCTTTCTTCATAACATAAATATGGCTCAAACTCAGTATTTAATGTTTCAATGGGTTAACAGACACCGTAAAGAATTCAAAATTAAAACCAGTGTTAAAATTAGAATCTATTTTATATTTTTAATATCAGGCTTACAGAAAACATACACTAGGTACATTGTTAAGGCTAGAAACTGAAATAATTTTTATAGAAATTAAAATGTTAATGAAATGTCTTCACCAGGGGCAAAGAAAAGGAAAGGATTAAATCACTGTTGTGTAACTCCGACTTAAGGGACAATATTCATGATGAACCTATTATCTCTTTTTCCAGGCAAGATATTTACTGAATCCGCTTTTTAAACCAGCCAAAATTGTGAAATGCAATTCATTATTTAAATAATTGGAAATCAGTATTGTGAATGGATTTTGATTGCTAGAAAAATATGTTAGCTCTTTCTTATTAATAAAGTGCAGCTGAAAATGAAGAAGAAAGACAAATAAAATATGAACTTGTTAATGGACCCTGGAAAAATAAATGAGGTTTTCTTAATTTCTTAGTGACTGTGGAGAGACTGTTTACGTCACATTGAAAAAGACAGTTCTGTTGCAGTTCTGAGATATAAGTAGAGAACATACAGAAATTGTTATTAAATTATGTCAGATTTCTTCTCCCTAGAAACTTTCTAAAGAAGGCTTTTAAAAATATAATGCTAAATATTAAATCACTTAGATTCACTTTTTCTTATATTTTCTGAAGTCTTAAATATACATTAAATATATAGGCTCATTTATTCCAGAAGTAAATGGACTTTCAAGACAAGTAATTTGTTAGAAAAGAGTTGAATCTTAAATTTGGAGACAGATCAAAAGAAAGGATTCTGCTCCAAAATAAACCTTTAACTATGTAGATTGGAGATAGCTAAGATAACTTTTGAGCATTCATTTACTGATCAAAGTGGAGAAAATGTTAAAAATACTATCCAACAAATCTCAATACTCACTGCGAAATCAAACTAGGTAACAAAGTACAAGATGTTGAAAGTGATTTTTCATGTTTCTCAGAATTTTGGTTTAAGCTCCCAAACCAAGGATACATAAAACAGACACCAAAGATTCCAAATTCCCCTTCCAAATAGCAGAACAGTCCTGATAACCTCACCCTCACCACCCCAATCAACTTATATAAATAACATCCTTGAAATACCATAGAAATGTAAAGAAGATATTCTTTTCCCTGTAGGGAAGTCATGGGGAGTGCTTCTACCCATCCAAGCCAAGTTGGATGGGGCACCAAGATAACCACTCAAGGAGACTCTGAAAGAAGGAACACTAGCACCTCTTTCCCTGGCTGGACATTTGCTGAGCTTCAGATGCTTATATGCCCACTACTGGGCTGTCACCAGGGAAAAAAGTGATAAGGCTGATATTGGAAGAACTCAACAAGTGTTCCCAAAGAGACTGAGACATACTTGTACATAAAACTGATGTTTGCTTCACGTCTGGAGGGCCACGAATGTCAATGTTTGGCTAGAGTATCTACGATGTCAAGGTAAGGAGAAAAATGGCAATGGCTGCCTTCTTATAAAACGAAGTGAACACCACATAGGTTGCCAGACTCAAGCTGTCTTTTAGTTACACCCTCCCAAGAGGGTGACCAGAGGTAAAATGCTGTGGGATATTACCAAAAGCATGAGCTTGTGGGGTCAAAAAATGCTTCACAAGAGGTCAGCAAGGAAATTCATCTTCAGCATCAAGGAATGATGCAAGAAGGCAAATGTGCTTTTTGGCCACACTCAAATGGCCACTGTGAAAATGCCTATATTTGAAGGCTTGCCATATAAAGGAAGGACCTGATTACAACAGTCCCAGTGATTTAAGAAGTCTGATGTTTGTCCATTAATCTCTTCTTCTCTTGTTGGAGGAGCAAGAGAAAGAAGAGTAAAAGGACAGCCATCCCCCATCTGCCACCACTGTAGATCCTCTGCAGAAGGATTTGGCATGAGCTAGAAAAAGAATGAAAGTATTGAATAGTATGTGAAATTGAAGTTTTTATTTTAACTAAATTGGACCAGAAAGATTTGGAATTTGCCAATGATAGCACCAAATATCTAGGAAAGGAAATCTAATATAAAGGTGATTAGAGGAAAAAAGAAAGAACCATTTTCATATATATCCCATTGAATTCACACTGTACAATAAACTAGTTACATAGATTACAAACATACTTTAAAATGTTTAAAGCATTATAGAAATAATGCTTATGTTTGTTGTGATTATAGTTACTGTTATTTCAAATCATAAAGATAGGTATAACATGTGTTTACTCTTTTCTTCTTTAATTTCAAAAAGACAGCTACTATCAGTAAAATAATATTTCTGCATTTCAATCATATCATTTGTCCTCAAAATTCTTTAGTAAGTTTTCATTCATATCAAATTTGAATAAGCTCCATGTTATTTAAAGATGAAACACTAGCCCTCTTCTTACATCTTCTCATTTATTAACTTCTTTATTAAATGTTAATATCAAGAAGTACAATTGTCGCATTTCATATGCTTCAGAATTCTTTAAGAAAGAGCTTGTTAATATTTTTTTCATATTTTCTATATATAAATACAAAAATGAAACCTCCCTTGTTTAATAATCAATCTTCTCTGGCCTTTCTTGATTAATGATGTAAACCTTCCACTTTTTAAAAATTAAATACCCTCCTCATCTTCATTCAATGACTAAATCTAATCAACACCTGGAATCATAACTTGTAGATATACACCCTTCCTTCTATTCACCACCCAGGATTTTCTTTAGTCTCAGATAAGAGCAGCCACTGACCTGGACTCTGCACTTTTGAGAACCAGCTTCTGGAACCTGAAAAAGCCTTATCCCCAGTTCCATCCTCCTGAAGGTAGATTGTACTGTGGGTATGCACTTCACAGGTCTGAGAGGTGGCCAAGGGGTAGCTGATTATAGGAAGTGTGGAAAGAGCTTGGACAGGTGAGCCAAGTTGGCCACATGTGTGAATATAAGTCCATCACAAAGCCAGAGATGGGAAAAGAAGTGGATAGGCCAACTCCTTTGAGCAAAGAACTCCATGGAGTCTGAGGTTTCTGATTTTAAATCTGGCCTTCCAAATAATTAGGTCCATTTGTCAAAAGATGAGGATAAAGCATATTTTATTCAACAGTCTGTCAACTTGATTTGTAACTTTAAATATTTAGATATTTGGTGTATGGGCCTCCATTTTTACTCTTGCCCTGGCCCTGTGGTGTTAGTGGCAGACAGGACAACCACTATCCACCATGTCACATACCAGAAGTGGGGCTAAGGGGACACATAGACAGGTGATCAATGAAAATGTCATTCACTTTAAAAATAAATTAGTTATTAGGATATTAATTAATAGATATTCTCTACTTTGTTTTTAGATGCCTTCCGTTAAATTTTCAAGTCTATCTTCAGAACAGATCTAACAGATACTTGACCATCTATTTCCTTATCAGTCCATGCCTGTTCTAGGAAATATGGACCCTGCAATCCCCACTGAGTGATCAGGAGCTATCTGACCCCTCCCCTTAGCTTAGCTGACTGGATGAGGGTGGATAACTGATCTAAGCTGGACAAATTATAATTTCTCCCCAAAATCAGTTACAAGAATTCAAGAACTCTAGTCAATCTCTGCTGGGCACTTGACCTAATAGAGGATACAATGCCAAGTTGGGGTAGCATCAGCAAATGGAGCAGAGGAACACCATCTGCAAAAAGAGGGTCAGAACGCAGACACACACACACACACACACACACACACACACACACACACACACACACAGATGCTTAGCAGAGAGCCCTTCCAGCTGACAAGACAAAAGGAAAAAGAGAGAGAGAGATCCTGCCTTGATTTCTGCTGCTTTCCAGATCCTGTTTCTGGACCTAATGATTGACATCTGCATTTGCTCCTCTGAATTCTAAAAAGATGTCCTTATATATTTATAAATAAGTTAGGCATTTTACTTATGCTAACTTAAGTGGTATATAAGAACAGTCATCTTTCAATAAAGAACAAAAGGTTTTGCCAGCTCTGTAATTCTATGATTACATTTTGCATACAACCCATATGCAGAAATGAAATTAAACCAAACTTTTACCCTCATAAGAATCCCATGATGTAGGTACTATTATTATCACTGTTTCATAAATGAGGAAACTAAAGCACAGAGAAGTTCATTAACTTGCCCAACATCATTCAATTAATGTTTAATGTCATTCAGTCAGGATTCAAATGTAGGCTGTGTGATTCCAGGATTTATACTCTTAAGAAGTATAATTTACAGAATATCAATCATTTTTCCATGATTCAAAGTCATCACATTTTAGAGGAGTCTTATGATAACTCATTATTTATTCAGAAGTAACATTAAGCAGAGTAAACAAAATGATATAGCCATTAGAAGGAACCTGAGAAAACCATAAGCATTTGGAATTATGAGTTTAATATGCAGATTTAAAGTCAGGAAACCTTTAACCTTCTTTTATAGGATGCCTCATTGACTATCCTCTCTGAGGAGATACAAAGAAGATTGATGATAAAATCATTATGAAAATTAGGGGATTTATTTTAATTTTCTGGTGAATAATAAGACCAAATATTTGCTACACACTCAAGAAAGCTTGAGTAACAATCTTGCACAGCTGAGAATCTCTCTACAGTTTAAAATAATTTTTTATAAAGCCTTCATTCCTCCATAACATATATTTAGTTAAGACATAGAAACTGAGACTAGAGTATTGTGTGATTAAATTGAAATTTAAAATTTTTTATTTAAAATCAGTACCATTTTAAAGTAAAGCTGAATATAATCTCTAAAAGTAAGTTTTAAAATGTTAATGACCAAGAACATAATAATAAATGATGCCATGTTTTGAATTATTATTTCAGTATTAGACAATAATAATCTGCTGTTTGTACCCTGAGCCCAACTTTTTGAGGCACAGGAAAAATAAAGGGAAAAACCTCCGCTCCAAAGAGTGTACAATGTGCCTTGGAAGACAAAAGGGACCCATAAGAAACAAGGGTGGTAAAAAAAGGAATATTTTTTATTATTTGTTTATGCTTCCAATTCATTAAAAAAAAAAAGATCTGAATCAACTTTAAACAGCAGCATGTAATCTAGCCATACATTATGGTATAAAAAGTCTAAAAGAGAAGGAAAAGAATGGGGATGCAATAGTCAAGGAAGGTATCCTTACAAGGGAGAAAGTGTTTCATAAACAGAAAGAAGGGAGAGGCCAACATTTAATTCCAGAGAGGCATCATAAACATCAGTTTGGAGACAGGCAGTATTATAATACATTGTGATTATTCTCCGAACACGTCACCATGTGGGTTAACAGATAATGGTCTCAGTTCTAGGAATGAGTCCCTGAAGGGCCCAGACAATCAGGGTAATTCCATCCTTCATTTCACAGTTACTGGACCAGGTTATCCAGGCCTACGCCAATCAAAACATGGTGTCCGCTGGTCTCAGTGGTTCAAGGAAGGATTTTTGATTTTGATGCGGGAAGGGATGTTTTTTGTCACCTTGGTCACAATGAAGCAGTGGCTCTACTAGGAACTAGCAACTATTCTACCACTTGACAGGCTACAAGGCAGAACAAACAAACAGACGGAAAAAAAAAGCTGGTTATCATGATTATTCTCAAGTACTGAAGCATGAAAAGTGTGATTCTTCATAATCATGTGAAATAAAGATGCTTTCTACTGAAGAAGTATTGTCAACATTTCATACCAGTGATTTGTGACTATGTTCACATCCCTAAAATGTGGCATCTATAAAGAGGAATTCTGTTTTCCAGTCTCATAATACTCTCATTGATAACATTTCAACAATGAAGAAAATACACAGAGGAATTTGCAAAACATTTCCACTGAGTGCAATATGTACAATCTATTGACTTCAATGATTATCACTTCATTAAAAATGAAACATAATTTCTTATCTCTCTATCTAGACATATATCAAGAATCAGAGATTATAAAAGGAGTATGTTGTGATAATAACCCAATCTCTTAGAAAGACTATAAGCATAATTGTACTAAAATGAAAATCACCACTAAGCCAGTTAATGACCAAATTTATATTCCTTTTTAAGAAATAAGTTTTATTAATATGTTGTAATTTCTAAAATATCCAGACTGTCAGTCATAAAGCTGCTTTAATCAGAGTGCCTCTGAATCATTTTCTTTTCCACAACAATCAACACCTTTGGACTGGCACAGCACAAAGACAAAATAAAAGAGGAATTTTATATAATTCCTATTTTAAATAAGGATAAGTACAATATAACTAATCCATGTTGTTTTGAATTAGAGTCAGTTACAAGATTATTTCACATACCTAAATTTCTTATTTTTCCCCTTGAAACCTAAACAATCCCTTTATTACTTGCAGTCAGTTGTGCTTAACTGAAATTTAGGTCACCCAACTGTCCCCTTCTTTCCCCCATCCTAGTTTCCACATCTCTAGGTTTTATCATTTTACTTTCAGTCAGCACAGTATATAAATACACAAAATCAATACTCAATTTGATAGATAGAGGTCTAATTTTAACAAACTCTTTATCTCAATCAAACCCCATTCCAAATGTTATCTTTATTTTAAATACCTCACATTACTCAATGTTTTAAAGTTCTTTTTATTTTGCTCTCAACACCTCTCTTCACATTGTCAACAATAGCTTGTCCTTTTTTTCTTATTTTTCAGTTGGAAATTTTTGCCATTGAATAAATAGCAGCAATCCATTCTCTTTTCACCTCAATTACGTCTTTTAAAAAATTTTAATATATGTAAATAACTTCTTACCTACTGCAAATAGTGCTGCTTAACCCTGATAGTCCAATAGTTCTGGTTTATTGGACTTCCATAATATACTCAACTTTTGGACAAATTATTTAAAAGAAATGAAAAAAGTCAATAATTTCATTCAACCTCTAAAAGCAATAGTTTTCTAAACTCCTGAAGTAATTCCCTCAATAAAAACATATGAAATATAAAACTTTATAAGAAACAGAAATTCTATTTTCCTTTCAAAAGGCATTTGTAGAGATTTTTGCTGAACTTCCCCAAATATCATCCAAAAACTTCTTAAAATAGAAAAATCAAGTTTATTTAGACTTACTGCACTAGGGAAAAACACCACCTTAACAAAATCTTAGCAATGTTTCAGAGGAAGGATGTCAACAGTGAAATATTTATAAGACATGAGGATCTGAGACCAAATGGTTTAAGTTTGGTTTTTCAAAACAAGGAACTCATTAGGAGTGGACAAAAGTTTGTGATATAATGGTTTAGGATTGGTAGACATAGCACAGTGAGGGTCTTGAAACAAGTCTTTAAAAGTAAGCCCTTGTTTGATAAGTGAACAGTTTTCCCAGAGGAGCAGATTATTGTGTCCAATAAATTGATTTATAAGAAATTTCTAGAGCAAAGAGTGAAGTTATTTATTCATTTATCGTTTTATCTCTCTCAGGCAAAATTTTCTTGGAAGAAGCAACTAAGTCGGGTTGACATAGGCTAAAATCTTATCAAGATCTTGTTGACACTGATGGTCTTATTGCTCAGCCTTCCCTGTGGTTATTCTTCAGCCTGATCTGGAGTAAAGATGGTTATTATAGGGGGAAATGATTGCAAAGATGTTTGCAGAATCATTATTACATACCAGGGTTCTGTTGGTGATCATCTCAACTGGTACATGCACCAGGTTTTCCGGTTCTTTTTGTTGGATTATCATTTGATGGAACAAATGGCTATGAAAGGCATTTAAGTTTCTAGGGATTACTATTTGAATACTGCACCACAGGCAAATGCTGATAAACTGTGATAAAATTTTGTAGTCCACATATAAGCCAAGAGCTGAGGATGGCTTAACTGAATCAAGAAAACAGAGTGTATCCACCAAAAAGCCTACAGACTCAATGTGGATATAATAACCAAATTACCTAAGTTTATAATTTCCTTATTTGTTTTCTTCTTAGTAACATTAAAATTCTCAGAAATATCTATAGGGTTGTAAATACAATATTTTTTCCTAAAAGGATACATGCAATGCTTCTGCAGTCCAGTTATGTCTAGGAAATGTCATTTTTCAACAGATAAGGAGTTCTATGGATTTCTATGACGTTAGTGACATTACACAACCCCTGTTTCAATATCTAAACCATAACATGTTAAGATTTTCTCCACCATCCATGCCTCTAGTAAAAAGTGATATAAAGAGGCTTGGGGATAGAAGAAAACCATTTATGATTCCCTTTGAGTAGTTAAGGTTTCATAACTAAATAGAGGCCCAGTTTTTCTCCTTCTTGCAACAAGCTAAATAGTTATCTCTTATTCTAAGAGAGTGAAACAGTGAATCAAAATGTAAACTGAGTGATATTGAAGACTACCTGATTATCTTGAAATAGGCATCAATTTACTAAAATAACAAGTTCCTGTCTAATTCGTTGGTAGTAGTCAGTAGTTTTTGTGCCACAAATTCAACATCTGTGGTAGAGGGCTTCCCAATGACAAATTCTTAGCCAAAATATCCCAGGGTGAATGCTAAATTTTACTGTATGGTATTGACATTATTTAAAGGTAGTTAGGTGCTAGGTTGGAGACTATGTAGTGAAAACATCATGAAATAGATGAAATGTTATGTTTTATAGGGAATCTAAAGACTTACCTACATAGTAATCTTTGTTTGTAGGGTCTGTAAAATACATTAAATGTATTCCAGCCAGGTACAGTTGCTAGCATCTATAATCCCAGCTACTCAGGAGGCTGAGGCAGGAGTATCACTTGAGCCTAAGAGTCCAAGGCTACAGTGAGCTATGATAAGATCATGCCACTGCACTCCAGCCTGGGCAACAGAAGAATAACCTTGTCTATAAAAATCAAAACGAAAATAAATAAATAAATACATTCTGCAGTTTCCCTTACTGACTCAGTGAAAGTTCAGTTACATAGAGGTGTGCATCTACAAGTGATAGCTGGGAATTAACAGAGAACTCCCTTCCTAAGTAAAGCATAATAGCGTGTTTTAGTTTTGGTTACTTGCCTGATGTGCTGTCCTCCTCTTCAAAAAAAAAAAATTAGTAATTGAGTCAAAAGAGTGATGAAACAAATGTTTTAAAATGTTTTATTATAAGGAATTGAAAGTAAAGAGAGCTAGTGGACACTCAAATGAAAATGACTGCAAGCCCAGCAGTTGGTACAATCATGTTTTACCCAAATCCAAATCATGAACAAAGTGTATCCAGGTATTAGACTTACACTTAGGAGTGAATAAGAATATGGAAAGCAGTATTGATCACAGAGATCTCATAAGTTACATAGTTAAGAAATAACAAGTGTGTCTGTTAACAATTCAGAACTTTAACCGGAAAAGATAGAATAAAATGGCTAGAAAAATAATAAATAAAAACACGCAAATTAAAGGATGACAATCTGTGGCTCCAGTGTTCTAGAACTTGTTTCGTAGGGCTTGAGTGGAAGTTTGAGAAAAAGCTGTCCATATCATGCAGCTGTCTTCATCATCCAGAGTTCTTGGGTGGAAACTGTCTTCTTTCAAAGATCATCTGTTGCTGAAGGAGTCTTAAGAAAACTTAGTTTTAAAATAGATATTAGAATGGCAGTTCAGGTGCCAGAGGGTGTGGTAGCTGGCTTCCAAGATGATCCCCATTGCCTGCTACCTAGTAGTCATACCCTTGTGCCGTCCCATAGTATACCAAGGTTAGTCTCTGTGACCAATAAAACATGGCAGAAGCAATGGTATGTTAATACAGAGATTAATAATAAAATAATACATTGTGACTTCCTTCTTGGTTGTTCTATCTCTCTCTCTCATCTTAAATCATTTTTACTCTGGGGAAACCCAGTTGCTATGCCATGAGCAGCCCTATGGAAAGATCCATGTTGTGAGAGACTGAAACCTCCTAGGCAATAGTTATTTGAATAATCTTGGAAATGTATCCTCTAATCCAGATAAGCCTCCAGAAGATTGCGACACCAACCAACCAAAAGCTTGACTGCAACTTCATGACAAACCTTGACCCTAAATCACCAAATAAGTCATTCACAATTCCATATCCTCAGGAATTCTGTGAGATAATAAATGTTTGTTGTTTTAAGTCACTAAACTTTGGGATAATGTGTTGAATAATTTATTACTCTTCAATATATAACAAATACAGAGGGTGAGATCTTATGTCTTTTTAACTAGGAGACATAAATCCAGGAATATATACCCTGGATGGTAACTGCTGTTATAATGGCTAAAACTGTCTGATAGAGTTCCTTTTAGCAAGATTCCAAATGGGTTTTTTTCCCCCATCCTGTGTCTTTTCCTGAAGAGAAAGTCTCCAAGTTTTAGGCCATATAGAGTTTCTTGGAAGAAAGTAATAATGGAAAGGCAACTTGGATCTTTTGGCAATAAGATTGAATATATAGCATGAATGCCTTCCAGTAATTTTCCATGTATATCTGAAGTAGAGTCCAAAATCAGGAAAAGAACAACCAATCTCACAGGGCAACCTATTACACGTTGATGTGGTTAAGAGTCAATGAGTGCTAGGAGGGGTTAACTTCCTGGTCTTAAGGGCCACAGGGAATACTCTTGGTCAAGGAAGCTCAAAAGTGTGAGATAATTTTATGACTTTGAGTTTTAAAATATCATTAGCTATCTCTAATTTACCTGAGGATTGAGGATGACAGGGACAAAGAAGTTTATAAGTACAAAGATTTACAAAATTTTCTAATAGTCCCAGTAAAATGAGTGTTTTTATCACTGGAGAGAGAGATTAAAACTCCAGGTTGAGAACACAAAGTTAAATAATGTGTATGCTACTCTCAGAACCATAGCTGTCCCACAAGAAAATACTTCCTTCCACTCAAAGAATAAGCAAACAATGATCAGGACATATTAAAAAACCTGTAGAAGAAAGTAGTTACATGGACTCCTTCAAAGATGTTCACAGGGATGTTGAGGCTTGGGTTCTTATTCATATCCCATCTTTATAGATATATACCAGAGATACTCTCAGCAATACTAGTAAAAATTTTTCCACTAATGTTGACTGACTACAGTGGTCAATTTGTCATTGTCATGGTGAGGTAATTTCAGGTAAAATGTTTGACAAGATTCTAGTCGAGGTCCTCTAGTATCACCAAATATCTCTGAAGCGTCGGAGATTATTCTCATGGATTTTGCAACCAGAATTTTTCCAGTAACTGTTTTCAGTTTCTGTAGTCAATCACTGGCATTCTATAATAGCTTCTTTCAAGTTCTCAAAAGAATTGGCTTCTAAGACTGTGATGGGGGCCAGGACTTTAATGAGACTTGCCTGCCTGCCATACTGGTTATCTAAGCATTTGCTTTAGACTCCATACTATCTGTTTCTGCATGGCTTCAGTTTTTATGACAGCCAATTCTGAAGGAAGTTCTAGAACATTTAAAAGTTATTTAATCTGTTAACCATTTCTAAAGGCTTAGTCAGCTCAGGCTGTCATAACAAAATACTATAGACTGGGTAGGTTAAACAACATGAACTTATTTTCTCATGGTTCTGGAGGCTGGAAGTCCAAGAACAGGCTGCTGGCATGGTCAGGTTCTGGTAAGTGCTCTTTTCTAGGCTTGTAGATGGTAACATCTTGCTGTGTGCTCACATAGCCTTCCTTAGGAGGAGAGAGAGAGAGAGAGAGAGAGAGAAGAGTGCATGCACGCACAAGCTCTCTGATGTCTCAAAGGGCACAAATCTCATCAAATCCCATCATGAAGTCTCCACCCTCATGACCTCATTTAAACCTAATTTCCTCCCAAAGGCCCCATCTTCATATACCATCATGTTAGCAGTTAGAACTTCAACATAAGGATTTTGGAGGAACACAATTCAGTCCACAGCACTGGGTTAACTGCTAAGGCCAAAAACCTTTATTGTTAACACTTCACCTACATTAGGATAGCTATTGTCAAAAATATGGAAAATAACAAGTGTTGGTGGGGATGCAAAGAAATTGAAACCCTTGTGCATTGCTGGTGGGAAGGTAAAATGGTGCCACCACTGTGGAAAAGAGTTTGGCTGTTCCTTAAAAAAATAACATAGAATTACCATATGACCCAGAAATTCCACTGCTCGGTATATACTTCAAAGAATTGAAAGCAGGGACTCAAAACAGATACTTGTACAACAATGTTCATAACAGCATTATTTACAATAGCCAAAAGGTGGAAACAACCCAAGCGTCCATAAACAGATAAACGGATAAACAAAATGTTTTATATTCATATAATATTATTCAGCCATAAAAAGGAATGAAATTCTGATACATACTACAACATGAATAAACCTTAAAAACATTATGCGAGTGAGATAAACCAGACACAAAAAGACAAATATTGTATGATTCCACTTATATGAGGTACCTAGAATAGGAAAACTCATAGAGACAGAAAGTAGAATTTACCAAGGCTGGAGGAAGGGGGCAATGGTTAATGGGTACAAAGTTCCTATTTGGGGTTGATGAAAAAGTTATGGAAATAGATACATGTACTTAATGCCACTGAATTATACATCTAAAAATGATTAAGATGGTGAATTTTATAGATATATAAAATCTGTATATATAATACCTCTGTATATATAACACATTTTAAAAAGCTTCTTTGTTTCCAAAGCATTCCAAAATTGTAGACTTCTCCAATGACCTACCTGCTATGAGTATATACATTAACTCTTATCTTTGACCAATTAGTAAGCACTGGAAAGTGCAAAAAATTCTATCATCTGGGCTAAATTTATTTCTAATAAGGGAATATTTGCGCTATTCCATGGCATATGTTGCCTGATATTTTCCAGTTTCAGAAGTAAGAGATGATCCATCAACAAACAATGCTAAATTAGAATGTTCTAGGGAGAGATATAATAAACCTGGTCAAGGTATAGTTAGTTATGAAGAGAAGCTAGACAATTATAGGATTCCATTTCTTTGAGTAATGAAGGAAGGTTAGTAGGGCTTAAAATATTACAATAAGGGCTAGAATTTGTGAAGGAGAAAGTAATAAAATTCCATAAGAGGTAAGCCTGCTTGCTGAGAAATAACATGCAGTTTTAGTAAGTAACAAAGATTATACAGCATAAAACGATATCAAGTTTAAGGAAGATCTTAAAACCAAATCAGTAGAAGCCTTCCCACGGCTTTGCATCAGAACACTAAAAGATTGCCCAGAGCGTTCATATACAAATAGATAGAAAGGTTTATAATTAGGAAGGCCCAAAGTATGAGGCTTTTGAAGAGATAATTTTATGGCACAAAATGCCTGGTATTGTTTAGATTCCCAAGAAAGAGTTTCAGCTAGCAATTTCTAAATGAGTCATAGAGACATGTGAAATTTTTTTAAAAGTGGGAACCCATTGCTTACAGCAGCCAGTGAAAACCATAAAACTGTTTAATTGTGCCTTAGAGTCTGTCTAGGAAAATTTTGAGTGGTTTGTAATCTATCAGTGGTGAAGAACACTCCCCTTAGGATAAATTATATCCCAGATTACTCACTGTATTTTGACAAAATTATAAATTTTGGGGAGGAGAGGTGTGGAGAATGACTCTGAACTAAAACGTTAAGTAGTCAGTCAGTCTTCACGCTCAACGCAGAAGATAGCAAAAGGTCATCCATGTATTGGGCATGAAAAATTTACAATACTGAAGTTGCTTGTTAGGGCTGGGTGTGGTGGCTCACACCTGTAATCCTAGCCAATATATTCCAGCCAATGTAATCCTAGGCAATATGTCACCAAACAATCTGATAACAAAGTAAGTTTATTTTAACTTACTGTAATAGCAAGAACACTGCTTTGACAGAATCTTAGCAATGTCTCAGAAAAGAGAAATCAAAAGTGGCTCTGGGATCAAGTAGGTTAAGGCAAGTTTTTTGAGGCAGAAAACTGGTTAGAATTGAGAAAAGTTTGTAATATAATGGTTCCAAATTGGTCAATACAGCAATATGAAGGTCTCAAATGAACCTTGGTAAGTAAACTCTTAGATAATAAGCAAACTGTTTCTTCCAGGGAAACAGACTATTGTCTCTGATAAAATTGGTCTATAGGAATATCCTGCAATAAACAACTGACATTATTTCTGGTTTACAGTCTTATTTTTACCTGACAAAGTAAACTGGATCAAGATCAATTAATTCATGTTAACATAGTTCTCATGCTATTTAAACACATAGATAACATTTTTTAAAATTATGTTAAAATAGGAAAATTCTTTTCTTTCGGTAAAAACAAAATAAAAGCATTAAAACTACACCCAAAAACATTATTTACATTTTAATTTATAAAATAGTACCATGAAAGCATCATAAAAATAAAAAATTCATAACAAAATCTAAAATAATAACAATAAGAATTTTTAAGCCTCTTATAGAAGTAGAAAGTCTGAACTTTCTTTAGACTCTAATTCTGATGGGTTACATTAAGAAAGATCCATATAAATAGAAATTGTGCATTTAAAGAAATTCCAAACAACCCAATCCACTTTCTGTAATTTAGGCAAACTAAATGAAGGCTTCCCTAGACAAGCAGTTCTTTAACAACATCATTATAAGGTCTAGCTCTAACTCAGAATGCAATCTTCAAGCAAAAGTGAGCTAGAAAAGAATTTTAAAATAGCATCCTCAAAGACCAAGTCTCTATAGACCAACAAATTATTCCCAATAAGATATAGGAAAAATATTTTTAAAATAATAAAATGACAATATTGAGAAAAATTTTTATTAAAAATAAATAAATCAATCAAAGAAAAAAGAATAAAGCAGAAAGAGTAGGGAAGTAAATCTCACCCCAAAAGAAATACATGAAGACAGTCACCTGTTCTCAAGGAGAATTTTTTATCATTTCATTTATGGAGGTATTGTAGAATAAAGATGAAATAAAGGAGAGAAAATTTTAAGTGTGGCACATGAATGATAAGATATGATGGAGTTCTACACAAAATTGTGAAGGCAATGGAGCAAAGAGTAACAGGAGTCATATCAGATATAATACAATGTATTAATCAAGGTTCTGGTCCCCAAAGAAACAAAACCAATAGGATGTACATACATATTTAAGGAGGGATTTATTATGGGAATTAGCTCACATGATTATAGAGGTTGAGAATTCCCATAATCTGCTGTTTTCAAGCTGGAGAACCAGGAAAACTGATGATGCAATTCAGTCTGAATTCAAAGGCCCCAGAACTGGCAGCACTGCTGTCCAACAGAATCGAAGGGAGAAGATGGATGTTGCTGATCAAAAAAAGAGAGTAAACTCATTGTTTCTCCACCTTTTTCCTCACTAATGCAGGCAGTTTATTCAATCTTGTCCTTTCCAGGGCCTCAACAGATTGAATAACCTGTCCACATTAGTGAGGAAAGATCTTTACTCAAAAAGTCTACAATTTAAATGCTAATCTCTTCCAGAAACACCCTCAGTGACATACCCAGAAATAAGGATTACCAGCTATCTGGGTATCCCTTAACCCAGTCAAGTTGACACATCACATGTACCATTAAAAGGAAGTATTTTGCTTTATAGTCATACGGTGTTCTTGAGAGAAGTTTTACATTTAGTATGAGGAGAAAAGAGGAGAGAGGAATTATATTTGGCTTGGGACATAATTGTATTTAGTGGGAAGCTTGTTTTTAAAAAGATTATTCAATGGAAATAAAAACCAGATATGAATTGGATCCTTGTCCTACCTTCAGAGAAGGTGGCCAATGCATTTATATGAGGATGAAGTTTTGGAAACCAATACACACAGCCTAAGGTTTGCAAATAAATATTCTAACTTGACTTGTGATGGCTCCTTCTCTGCAATACCCAAGACCCAGACCAATACTGTTAGAGAGAGTCTCAGTGATATCAGCAACTACTAAATAAGAATGAACGGATTGAATTCTGGAGAACTATCCAAATCATTATTCGAATGATAGAAATCATTTAATTATAGTAAATGGACAGAAGCAGTACATTATTGAAATGATGTTACAGAAAATATGATCATTGAAACAAGTGATAAATTTAAGCAATACATATGGAAGAAATTAACAAATAAAATGAATACAAATGTGATTTATGAAAGAGATAACCTTGTACAACCTTGGAATTATAAGAATCGAGGATAAAATTGAACAAAATTTCTAGAAATGCTTTTTAAAATACCTGAAAGGTCTTATGATGTCTCCAAGTAAAAATAAAAAACAGATAGTCATTTTAAGATATAGCCTAGTCAAAGAATTAAATATCAAAGATGATTAGAATACTGTCATATTTCTCAGTTATAATAAACCAATTATAGGCAATGGAGTTATATTTTCAGAATTATCAGGGCAGGATTATCTTGATGATTTTTGTGAATGTTCTTAAAAATTTGTATGCAAAATGTATTGTGCATTGCATTTGTGTCTTTTCTAGTGAAAAAGCTCATAGCTTTCACCAGATGAAACTACACAACAACCATTATCTCTTCTTGTGCCTTTTAATTAGTGCTTATTATGTCCCATCTTGGTGAAAATATCAAAATGCCCTGTCTTTTTTTAGCAAAGAAATGAGCACATAACCCAACCTAAACCAATGGGTTTTCCTCTCTTCCATTCCATCTCTCCTCTTATTTCTCTTTCTTTCTCTCCCCTTTTTTTTTCTTTCTCTCTCTTTTGCTGCTTTTAATTTTAACTAAAGTGATACAAAACAGTAAGTACAATATAATAATAAGACTCTTCAAAAGATGCTGTTAAGAGAATAAAAGAAAAGCCACAAACTGATAAAACATTTGCAAATCACATATTTGATAAATGATTCATATTCAGAATATATAAAGAACTCTCAAAACTTAATAATGAAGAAAAGCAGCTCAATTTTTTTTAAATAGGCAAAACATATAAAACTATAACCGATGAAATACAGAATACAATTACAATAAAATAACATTTTCACCCATCAAAAGGACAAATAACTTCTTCCATACTTCTACAAAAATGCGAGGACAAGCATTCATACTTCTCTGGCAATGTCCCCAAGCGCTACTTCCCATGTGCTCTCATGCTCTCTCATCAGCTTTGTCCTCAGACCAGCACTGCTGCCATTGGTGCTGGTGACCTGCCTCGGATTGCCTTACCACTGGTCATAATGATCCTCAGCCAGTGGCTGCGTCCACTACCACCATCTGGCCTCAGAAGAACAAACCCTGCCCCTTCGTTGTCTCCTTTATCATACACGTTAGATACACATTTCTCTTTAATTCCCCACAGCACACCATCAGCCCCATAGTTACACAGGAGATTGGAATTTATACCATAGCTTTATTGAAGGATCAGAGATAACCAGAAAGGAAACATAAGGGAACGTACAACGACGCATAACCATCATTTGAGCATATCATACAAAAGTAGGGCCACTGAATTTTCACCCCAAAAAACAAAAAAATGGCTCCTAATTATACAACTCTATTTCCCTTGCATCACCATGTGCTCTAATCAGCAAATAAGAAGCCATTCTCTTTCCAAATGTCTAGACTCTTGCTTTCTTCTGGATGCTCGTTTCCTTCTCAATAATTAATCTAATCCTTATAATCTCTTAAGCCTGAGATAAAAATACTTTGACTATCACTAAGTTTTACTACCTTGGCTCATGTTGATATTTGCATTTTCAACACTGGAATATAGGTATTATATTGCAATTTATTATCTTTTTATTTGTGTCATTAATCTAAATCCCACCTCCCTAGCTAGATGGCTAACATTGCAAGGACAGGAACTACTATTCCTTTTCCTTCCCCATAATTCTTTGCACAATACTGGGACACAAAATAGACTTTTGATACTCAAAGATTTGAGTGAATTTTACTTATAGCACTAGGATATTTTGAAATTTGAGACATGAAGGTAATGGTCTTCTTCAAATGTTTATTCTCTTTCTTTAGTGATTTAATTTAAATGCCTTAGCCCTAAGTATAGGTGTGAACATAAATCATTGTAAGCACTATCAAAAAACAATAAGGAATGGAATCCAGGATTAGAGAGAAAATAACTACGTATACATATGATTAGTTATTTGAACTTTACAATCCTGTGTGATTTTCTTTATGTAAATTGCTGAAGCTTTTAATGACAAAAATGGTCTTTGAAAAATTCATTCTATTTTAATATCAGTCCAAGAAAAACACATGGATCAGTGCTATCCTAGCACATTAACCTGCTGAGTAGGGACTATCTTAAAAAACAATAATTGAACATTCGTTCACTGGAACAAGGACAAATAGAATAGAAAACTGTTCACCTCCAGACTCAGGCAATTAGTTTTAAGTATGTCCAGATGAATGCTGCTGTAAGAAATAAATGCACTGAATAGTAACTATGAAAAAAGATAAATTGCAAAAGAAGCCAAGGCAAAAGTAAACATCCTAACAGAAGGTACTTGAAAATAAATCCCCACTACTATTATTTGAGGGCTCAAAATATAAATAGCTCTTAAATTTTATTTTTGAACTTCTATAACTGTCCTCATGGTAACAGTCCAGGGCAATTCAGATGGAAAATTTAAATTAATATCCATACGTTGGACAGAACGAACAAATGTCCACCAAACCCTAATCTAATTGAGCAGATGACTCTAGCATTCATTTCTAAAAATCATAATAAGCCTTCTGTTATGATTAGACAATGGAGTAATCTAAAGATAATCAGATAATATTTTGTTTAAGGATGTGAATATAGAACTACAATGTGACAAATATTCTGAAGATAATGTTTATTTTTATCCAGAACAGCAAATATTTCTTTTTAAATACAAAGTTCTTTTATTTTATTCTTTTAAGAGTAATAGATGCACATAGAAACAAAAATTCAAAAAGCATTGAAGAGTTTAAAATGAAGAACAAGTCTTTTTCCTGTCTTTCACTTCCAATTTTACTCCTCATAGATAACCATATTTTCACTACCATTTCTGGCTTTAGTTCTTCTAGAGATTATCTTTATAACTATAAACAATATGCTTATGACTTTATACCTTTTTTTTAATCGATTGTCCTCTCTACCAGAAAAGATAGGAAATCAGTTCAGTTTCCTCTAACACCCTTCCCTCCCCATTCGATCTTTATTGCATTATTATTTTGGCTGATCTACTTTAAAACTTTAAGTAATCTGCTTAAACATCTTTTTTTAACTTTTTCTGTTTTCTCATAGTTTTTTAATTTTTTAATTAAAAAATATAATTTTACATATTCATAGATTACATAGTGATGTTTTGATACATGTATAGTGATGAGATCAGGGTAATTAGCACATCATCATCTCGATTTTTATTTAACTTTAAATAGCGCATCCTAACTCCTTAAATTAAATGCAAAAGAATTAGTACTTCTGTACCTCCTATGTCTCCTTTCTCCTTCTACCTCCCAATCTCAGTCAGATATACCATTACTTTACTATCAAGGTTTATAGAATTTGCATTTTATTCTCTAACAATGATTAGTCCTTTCATTTTTTGTCTGTAGTTGATTCTGAAAACTGAAAGCTAATAGAAACATTTACATTATTATTCATTACAGAATCATGTTGTATGATTGGATTTAGGCAAAAAGAAATCTAATTTATAAAATTGAAGCATGTGAATAAAATATTCTAAGAATATGTGTCAATGGATTTTCACTGTTTACTTGACTGCCTTCGAATGGGAGGAAATAGTTAAAGAAATAATGAAGCTATATTTTCCAGATTTTTTTTTTTGAAAAAGTGAATACTTCAGATTGGAAAGTTTCATAAAGTGCCAAACGGAAGAAATAAGGAAAAACTCACTTTGAGACACATTAGAGTGGCATCTGTACATGCAAAAGATAAAGACAACCTTTTTTAAAGTTTCCAAAGAGAAAGAAGAGACACATACAAAGGAATAAGAATTAGACTGACGTGAGATTTTTCAATAGCAATACTGGATACAAGAAGACACTGGAGAAAAGTATCCAAAGTATTAAAGAACAAGAGCCTTAAATCTACAAATTTCTACATAGCTATTAAAAAGTGAAAGCATGATAAAATATTCTCAAATATATAAGACCTCAGAAGCTTTGCTGCAGTAGAATTTCTCTTGAATTCTCAGTTATTACCACAATGGCTGATACAAGGTAGGCACTCAAGAAATACACAATAAAGAAAAGAGGGAAGAATGGGAGGGAAGGAAGTCAAAAGGAAGTGAGGGAAAAAAGGAAGAAAATCCTAAACCTAGTAACAAGTTTCACAAAAACACAGAAACAGAAACATTATTTCATATGTGTTTGATAATACAGTATTTGCTACATTAAGACCTACATTGAAAACGACTTTGAATAAGAGGAGAGACAAATTCAGAAGATGTATATGAAGTAAGGGTGATCAAATATTTTGGTAAAGTTGATTGTTGCCTTTTAAAAAATATCTTAAACTAATTATCTGGCCTAAAAAAAAAAAACACCTATGGTATAACGTGAATGATCTTTGAGGATTTCATGCGAAGTAAAATAAGCTAGTTACAAAAATACATATACTACTTGATTCCACTTAAACAAAGCATCTAAAGTAGTCAAACTCTTAGAAACACAAAGTAGAATGGTGGTTTCCAGGGGCTGGATAGAGGAAGAGAAGGGAAGTTTTTGCTCAATGGAGATAGAGTTTCAGTTTTGCACAGTAAGAAGTGTTCTAGAGGCCTGTAGCACAACGAAGTGCATATAGTTAACAGTACGGTACTGCATACTTAAAAATGGTAAATTTTATAGTTTTTTTTAAACTGCAAAAAAGAAAACAGCTGAAACTAGAGCTTTTGCCTCTGCAATTAACTAGCTATCACTGCCCTTCAAATCCTCCGTAAGGAACACATGGTAACTATTACGGTTTTCAAATGCTTAGCACCTTTTCTCCTGTCTTCTTCTGATATCCTGTTTCCTCAATATTCTTACTTCTATGGCTAGAAGCATAAACTAAGCCATTCGGACCTTCTCTTTCAGTGTTATTGACTGAATCGTGGCCCCACCACCACCGGTTCATATGTTGAATCCCTAACTCCAGCGCCTCTGAATGTGACTGTATTTAGAGAGAGGTCCTTTAAGAGATAATTAAGTTAAAATCTGGCCATTGGGATGTGCAAATGCAATGTGACTGGTGTCCTGATAAGAAGAAGAGACACCAAGGATGTGCACGCGCAGAGAAAAGGCCATGTGGAGACACAGGGAGAAGGTGGCCATCTGCAAGGCAAGGAAAGAGGCCTCAGGAGAAATGAAACTTCTTGACACCTTGATCTTGGACTTTCAGGTTCTAGAACTTTAAGAAAATAAATTCCTGTTGTTCAAACAACTCAGTTTGTGGCAATTTGTTATGAAAGCCCTCGTAAACTAATACACTCAGAAATCTTATTTTGAACAAAGACACACACAAAAAAACCAAAATGATTGGGGCAGTGGCACACTGTGGAGCAGTTCCATGAGCAGCCAATGTTCTAAGGGGAAAAAAAGAAAATGTATGTAAAACTCAATGTCAAGAAGCAGTCAGTCCAATAGAAAAAACTAAACAAGGGTAAGGGAATAGAGTGATGGAGGATGAAGGCCTACTTTAGAGTAGTTAGAAAAGTAAATATTAAGAATTTTGTTCAATATGTGTTTTTCTACAAAGACTCAAGGGAAAAAAAATTTCTCCAGTATCAGCAAGAGTTCTGTGTACTTTTGTGAGCAACTGGTTTATTCTCACTATGTTAAAGCCACGACACTTGTAACTGTTCACATAACCCATGTATTAATAACATTTGTGATTTGTTTTTAGTAACCAGAAAGAAAAGACAAATTACCAATGAAGGAAGGACAATTGGACAGACAGCTGACATACTAAGGGCAACAATAGAAGACCAAAGGGAAAATATTTTCAAAGTTATGAGAGAAAAGAACTGTCAACCACAGTCATAAGATTGTTTGAAATTACATTTCATACTTAATCCACCAGGTCCTAATAGCAGGTGTATCCCTGTTATGGAGATGGCTATATCAGGCTCTGATACTAAATATTTGAATCAGGATAATAGCTAATAAAATACCACTTGTTTCCCTAGAAAATAGATCCTGAAAAAAAAATACCATTTGTAATGTACCAACAACACACATATAATTTCTAATCCTATAAATCATCCTAAAAGGGTATTATTATATTGATAAAATAAAACTAGAGACTCAGAGAAATTAAATTACATAAAACTGTTCAACTGATAAAAAAACAAAGCTAGGACTCAGATTCCAAAGTCTGTATTCTATATATTATATCACAGCCCTCTCCTAATTCTTCTTGGTTGAAATTTATGCTCATCAAGAAAGTTTTGTATTATAATACTTATTCCTATAAATATTTTCTCTTCATGGAATAAAATTTCATACTGATTTTTCACAGTTCATGTAAGAAATGTATTTGAAATATTAGGAAATTTACATAAATTTTATTTGCACAAATTTTAAAAGCATTTCTAAGATAAAAAATTAAATGTACTTATAGTCTCAAATGTATGAACCTTATAAAACCTATTTTGTCTGATTATATGAGCAAAGTACCATCTTTAATGTATAAAGCATTAACCTATCATCAGAAGGAAATAAATGCTGGGGATGGTTTTTTTCAGTACAAATGAAATGTTATTACTACCCTACCTTGCTTCTTACTTAATTTTTCTTTATACCTCTTTTACCCTCCAATTACAAAATGATTGGCTGTGATTAAGTGTTCAACTCACAGAATAGTCTGACCCACAAAGAAATCAAATTCATGTCCTTGACCTCCTTAGAAGAATTTCACTAATCATCATTATCCAAATTTACTTTTTAAAAATTCCAATAGCAATTATTGTCTGTAGAATTCTTTTGGCAATTAATCATGTACTGCTTTGTGACAGACCTATTGTTCTCTTGAACTGTTATTTAACTATTTTGTTATTTATTTTATGCTCCAGTCCCCTCTCTCATATTATCACAAAATTATCTTCCTAAAGCACAGATATTATGATGAAGTCATTGCATTGCTCAAAAACTATGAAACGCACATTCTCATAACCCCCCTCTGGCTTCAAGCCCTTTGCATCCACTGAATTGGTGCATTTTAGAGATCGTCACACTGTGCCACTGCACTCTTTGTTCTTCCTTGCAAGGACCCTGTGGTCACAGAGTAGTGGACCTCCAAAGATGTCCACATACTAATCTCTAAAACCTGTATTTATTATCTTACATAGCAAAAGGGGGCTTTGTATATGTGATTAAGGGTCTCGAGATGAAGAAATTATCTTGTATTATGTAGGTGGCCCCACATAATAAGGGCAAGAGTACATATGAGGGAAAGAGGAAAGCCAGAAACTCAGAGTCAGAGAAGACATGATGACAGAAGCAGAGGTCAGAGAGAGAGAGACAGACAGATCTGAAGATGTTATGCTGCAGGTTTCGAAGATGGAGGAAGGAGCCACAGCCAAAGAATATGTGAAGCCTCCAGTACCTGGAAAAAACAAAAACAGATCCTCCTTCAGCGTCTCCAGGAAATACCAGACCTGCTGGCACCTTGACTTTAACCATATGGGACCCATTTTCAGACTTCTGACCTCCAGAATTGTAAGATAACAAATCTATGTTGTTTTAAGCCATAAGCTTGCAGTAACTTGTCTTAACAGTAACAGAAAACTAACACAAACCTATTTGTGGAAATTAGTCCCTGCCTTCAGCTCATAAAGCAGGACTCTCAGAACATTACTGAGGATTTGGGGAGGTTGAGCAGGGAGTTTGAATTTCAGAATAATTAACATTATGGACATCTTTTCTTTGAAAAATACATATTCTTTTTTCTCTCTCTATTTCTGTCATACACTTCCCCCTTCCCTCAAATTCCTGTTTATTTCTGATAAATAGAAATTAGGCTTTTGTTTGTTTGTTTGTTTATATCCTAGTCATGCCCTCGAGATCTCACCTTCCAGGTCAGATGATTTTATCAATGCATTTCCTCAATGACATCAAAAGAACTCTGATGCCAGCTGTTAACAGTTTATTACACTCCGCTGTATAAGTATATGAAAGCAGACATCATATATATCATTTTTACCTCTGTAGTTTCTTTCTCATGGTAGATATTCAGTATATTTTTCTTTAAATTTACTTGATCGGAAATGTTATAACCTGAATTTGATGTGTAAGTTTTAGCCTCATAAGTAGTTGCATAACTTTTACATTCTCCATTTGCTAAAGATTCCTGGAATCACCTTTGAATTTCCTATCAGAGTGAGATCAATGGATCTAAATGTAGTAGGACATTATTTTTATTTGGTTTTCTTTAGTGAATTATAGGCAACCACACCAATGCTCTCTGAGACTTATGGTATGTACTTTCAAATGTTTGCACATATTTTTTATCTATGCTTTCTTTGTTTTTCTCACAATATGGAATGAACATAGGTCTCTGAATTAGAATTATGACAATGATCTAGGTTTTCATAGGAAGAGATATACCAGAGACCAAGGAATTACATTAAAGTGTACCAACCAACAGATCTAGGAATACAGACAGCTAGAAAGCCAACAGCAAAGGAGGTGGCTAAAAATCAAGCAAAAACCTTGACAAAGGAGTACCCATAATACCACAGAATACTATTACCGAGACTTGTTTCCTAACTCTTTAGAAAGTTAATAGCAAGATCACTGAATGTCATCAAAATAAGGCAAGTCTAGGCTGCCTGGAGTTTTTCTCATCTTTAGTGTTTAGAAGAAAAGTAGATAATTGGTTTGACAAGAGGGAACCAAAAATGTGATATCAACTGTCCTATAAAGGAATTTACTTCATAAATGTCATGTTCCAACCCAAGATAAAGAAACTATGGCCTATATGCCAAAGTCTGCATTTGATTTTATATTACTTGAGTGAGAATATCCTATACTCAGAAAAGAATGGTTTCTGATATTTGATGTTAACATGTCCCATTCAGAAGACTTTTATTTTTGAGATTTAAAGATTGGAATAGTTGATGTGTAATTAATAATGGTTAATTATTACAGATAATCAAAATTTCAAAGGGCAGAGATAAAATTACATCATTTACTTAAAAACCCATAGCTCAAGTAAATAATAGACTATGACTAAAAAAATTATTTATTTTGAACTCACTTCCACAGCAGAGGGCTCAAATTACTTTTTCAAAATCCTTGCCTAAAGAAGGAAATCTCAAGTCCTCACCATCTCCTTACATTTAAGCTCGGGAGATACAATATAGAAACATGAGATTATTATTAAAAGAAAAGAAAAGCCAGTAACATCAGATAATATTCAACAGACAAACGACAGTAGTTCAAATGCTCCCAAATGAACAAACCTCAATATTACCTATCGTTTTTGTTGTTTTTTTAAGAGATGGTGTCTCACTATGTTACCCAGGCTGGGGTGCAGTGGCCATTCACAGGAGCAATCATAGTTCACTGCAACCTCAAACGTTGGGCTCAAGCAACCTCCCACCTCATCCTTCCAAGTTGCTGGGACTACAGGAATGCCACATATTATTTCTGAATGAAAGTTTATCTTATAGTATGAGTCCCACTCTCAGTTACAGAGCTCTCAGCTGGAACTCTCCTGAATAATCACATTCCTGTGGCTATTCACAACCTTTTGCTGACATAAGCTCTCAAAAGATGTTTTGTTCTGATCAACAGGGTGACAGGCAAAAAATGAAAGAAGAGAGAAAAAAAAGGATATTTTGTTTTATTTGGTTTATTTGTCTTCCACTAGGTCCTTATCTACTATCTCCTATATTTTCCTCTGCTGGAAAAGCAGATATTAATATCACCAAATGTAATTCCAAGTGTATCGCTGAGGACCATTTCACTGTAACATCCCATAATTTGCTAATTTGCTTTGCTTTTAATAGACATTTGAGCTCTTTCTAGGTTTTAGGTATTGCAAATAATGCTGCTATTAACATTTGTGTGTATGTCTTTAAGTGTCTACCTGCTTTTATTTCCCTCTCTCTCTTTTTCTTTTTTAGAGATTGGGTCTTGCTATACTGCCCAGCGATGGAATGCAGTGGCTATTCACAGGCCTGATCATCATGCATTATAGCCCCAAACTCCAGTGCTCAAGCAACCCTCCGACCTTAGTCTCCTGAGTAGCTGGGACTACAGGCTCACGCCACTGTGCCTGGCTATTTCTTTTGAGTAAGTATCTAGAGATGAAATGGTTGGATCCTATGGAAGATGTATGTTTACCTTCTTAAGAAACTGTCAAACTGTTGTCAAAAATGATTGTATCATGTTATATTACCATCAGTAGTGGATGAGAATTCTATTTCCTGAACATGTTCACTAAGATCAGTCTTTTTAATTTTAGTCATTCTAGTAGGTATGCAATGGGATCAGATTGTGGTTTTAATTTTCCTTTCCCTAATTACTAATGATGCTGAGCATTTTTCATGTGCTTATTTGTCATTTGTATATCTTCTTTAATGAAGTGTCCAAATATTTTTGCTCATTTTTGTGGGTTGTTTTCTTACTATTGAGTTTGAAAGTTCTTTATATATTCTGGCTATAAGTCACTTCTCAAATATATGATTTGAAAATAAGTAAAAAGTAGAACAAAGGATACTAGACGCTGGGAAAGGTATGGGCAAAGGGGGGATAGGGAGAGATTCGTTACAGGATATAAAATAATAGTAAGATGGAAAAATAAGTTCTAGTGCTTTATACCACTATAGGATGATGATAGTTAACAATAATATGTTATATAGTTTCAAATAGCTAGAAGGAGAATATTTAATGTTCTCAACACAAAGAAGTGATAAATGTTTGAGATGATGGAAATGCTAATTACCCTAATCTGATCACTGTATAGTATCCATATCAAAACATCACTGTATACTTTATGAATATGTACAATTATTGCTTGTCAATTAAAAAAATAATAAAAACAATCTTAAAAAAAAGAAAATATATTTTATTGATTTGTCTTTCATTGCCCAACTAGTGTCTTCTGTAGAGCAAAAGTTATTAATTTTGATGAAGTCCAATTTATCAATTTATTTGTTAATGGATGGCAATTTTGGTGTGATAGTCACCTAACTTAATGTATCTACTATGTACTTAAAGTACCACCTAACTTAATGTTATCTACAATGTTTTTCTCTGCCTACTGAGGAAAATCATATGATTTTCCTTCTTTAGTTTGTTAATGTGGTGAATTACATTGATTGATTTCAAATGTTAAATTAATCTTGCATTCTTTTAATAAACCCAATTTGGTCATCATGTATTATCTTTTTTACATACTTTTTAGATTTGCAAAAATTTTGTTTAGAAATTTTTTATCTATGTTTATGAGGCACAGTGATCTGTAGTTTTCTCTGTGATGTCTTTTGTTTGATTATAAGAGTACTTTTGATTTCATAGAATGAATTAGGAAGAATTCCCTCCTTTCCAATTTTCTGCAAGAGTTTGTGGAGAATTGGTATTATTTCTTCCTTAAATGTTTAGTGGAGTTCACCAGTGAAGGCATCTGGGACTGAAGTTTTCATTGTAGAAAGGGTGTTAACTACAAATTCTATTTCTTTCATAGATAGATGTATTCAGTTTATCTATTTCCTTTTTAGTGAGCTTGGTGGTTTTTGCCTTTGAAAATATTTATTAATTTAATCTAAGTTGCCTAATTTATTGGCATAATATTGTCCATAACTGTTAAGTCAGAAACTGTTGAAGATCGGAGAGCTCTTACCCTACTTGCAGGCTAACAATTTAGCCTACCATAGTTACATAGATACATAGATACATAGATATATGTCTTGACAGGAGAAATGAGGTTTTCTGGGTAAGAAAAACAATTTATTACTTACAACAAAAACAGCCAGAACAACTTTTTAGCACCAGTTTCCCAGGCCCAGTTTCCATGGCGCAACATGAGTGAGAGCCAGATATTACTTGTACATGTAGCAGGGATGCATCTAAGGAGAAGAATTCCAAAACTACGAGACTTGAAGGTTATATACAGGCTCCTGACACATATGCCCATTCTCCCTTCTGGAGAGAAAAGGACAGAGTGTATTTTATTATGAAATGTAAACAAATCCTCTCCAGGGAAGACGGGGAAAGATCTCTATTATCTTGGAATGTAAGCAAATGTCTCCAAAGGAGTCAAGTCTCTAAATCTCCAGCTTTCAAGGCCTTTTCTATGCAAATGTGCTCCCTTGCTTTGAAGAACTGAATCACAAAGAAACATGAAAATATTCATGCAGAATTTCCACCAACATCAAATATCATATATTCTATTATAAACACAATCAACTGTACTCCGAAATCCATTTGGCTACTACATCAAGAGGCAATGCAATGAGACCAGTATTACCTAGAAAATGTCTGGGTCTCCTCTAATTTTATTAGAGGGATCTAATTCACAAATACAGATTCATTTCATCTTGTGGCTCTGCAATCCTGGGGTCTTGTCATCATCTTTACAGTCCAGAATGAGTTTCCACATCCAGAAGAAATAGAATATAGGAAAAGCCTAGTTTCCATCTTAAAGGTCTGTGATAGCCAGCCTCAAAGATGTACCCCCACCCAATTAATACACCTCCTGATATCCATACCCCTTGTGTAGTACTCTCCCACGTTGAATAAAGCTGACCTGTATAAACAATATGATATTGTGACAATGATGGCATACGAATTTTGAAGCCAGGTTGCAAAAGATGGTGCTTCTGCCTTGCTCTCTTAGGTCACTTGCTATGAGAAAGACAGCTGCCATGTTATGAGGACACTCAAGTAGTCTTTTCAGGAGGTCCATGTGGTACAGAGCTGAGGTATCCTGCCAAAGACCAAGTGAATGAGTAATTTTGGAAGTGGAACCTCCAGCCCCAGCCAAGCCTTCAGATAACTGCAACCCACTGCCATCTTGACGGAAACCTCATGAAAGACCCTGATCTAGAATCACACAGCAAAATCAATTCTGAATTTGCAACCCCATAGAAACTGTATGAAATAATAAATATTTATTGTTGTTTTAGGCTATAATTGGTTATGCAGCAAGAGATAACTAATATAATGGTATGCATTACTTCCACTCACGTTTCATTAGTAAGAATTTACTTTGACTGGAGATGACCAAGAGATTGTAAGAAATGTAGTCTAGCCATATACCCAGTAAGAAAGGGAGAACAGCTTTTGGTGGATAGCTGGTATTATCTGCAAAACATATTCTAATATCCGGACATTATATGACCTATGCCTCAGTTTCTCCAATTATGTTACAGAAAAGGAAGCCCAAATTTCAGTGACAACTAGCCATTTCTGCCGTAGACGACTTGTGTGGAATGCCCACACTTGAACCAAAGAATAGAGGTTAGGAAAGAGGATTAAATTCTACTAGTATGATGGCCATCGTGGTACACAAATAGATAGAGAAAGCAGTTCTCAGAAGATATATGTAGAGGGATACTAAATAGACAATTCCATAGATGTATAATTCATTGTTCAATAAATATCTTCAGAGTTAATGAATAATTAAATTGGACTTCCCTACAAAGGAAGGTCTATGATATAAAACTGTTAATAAACATGAGATAGATCTATATATCTTGACATGAAAAGAAGTCTGTGCTAGACTGTTAAGTGATAAACACAGATTATAGAATTGTCTGTATAAAATGACCCTACTTATAAACCCAAATGAATATTAATATATTTGCATGAAAAAGTTTTGAAAAAAATGTACTTCAAATGTTAACAATGGTTGCCTCTGAGGACATTCATTTTATATATTTTTTGGTCATTGTTTGAATTTTTTACTGTCTATTTTATATACACAGCATTATTTAAATTATTTATAATAAATATCCATTACTTTTATAGTAATATGTAGAAATAAAAAGCCAAAAAGGCAATAAAAATAAATATACTTTGAGAAAAAAAATTCTCTCTCTAAAATGCTTCACAAATCTCCTTTTTTCCAATGCATACTACTTCTCTAGTTCAGGCCTTTGTCATTTATTATCTAGACTAGAATTCAGCAAACTTTTCCTATAAAGGGCCATATCATACTATATTATGCATCTCTTTCATAACTACTCAATTCCGCTGTTGTATCTTGAAAGCAGCCATGAACATTACCTAAACTAATGGGAATGCCTCTGCTCCTATGTAACTTTTTTTTACTAAAACAGGTTGTGGGCCAGCCCCTGAGCCAGCCATTGTTTGCTAACCCTTTAATTAGAATACTGAAGTCTCCCAATTATTTCTCTGCCTCCAATTTCTTTCCCCTCTCTTTCTTATATTTTAACTTTTCCTATATTTGTCATCTAATTTCTTCACAATGTTTTTGCTTAAATCTTTCCAGTCTGGAAAATTCTTAAATTTCTGGTGACCTCAACATTACATTTTAAGACCCTGAATAGTCTTCATCACCAAAATGACTGCTGTCTCTTCAATGCTTCCACAGTCTTTATATGTATCTTGATTGGCACTTTCTATAATAACGATTTCTATATATGCTTCCTAGTTAGACATGAGGGTGAGACTACACTTTTGAATTTCTGGAATCTAACAGAAGACAGAGCAGAGTTGGCATTCAGAAATATTTGCTGAGTGAATAAACAAAGAGAGCGATATCCCTTTGGCCTTTTAGGCTTTCAAATTAGGTGCTGAAAATTGCTCTTCCCCAGAATTCTCGTTTTCTTTACAATCAGAGCAATCAATATCTGGCAGCTTGGATCTTTCTTTCTTTCTTTTCATATTTCTGCATGATTTAATGCCCACAGCAAATGAGATCATATAGCTAACATCAACTTTTTGAATCTCATTTGTCATCTGATCCAAAACAATACTCTAAGCATTTACAAATAATGTCATCCAGGGGATAGTTCATACTTGTCCTCTTGTCCTATTTATAAGGATTTTCCCCTATCCCAGGTTTACTAGAGGGTGAGCCACTTGACTATGGAAAGTTTATTTTTGAAAGACTAAGAAATATTTAGTGCATAAGTGAGTCACTCCCTAGGGCACAACCTGCAAGCTCAGAATATGTCCCAGCTATGCTTGGGACTATTTCACAGGGCTTGTACACAGGAGAAGTCTTACCTTATATAAAATGATTAGTTACCTTATATCAAAAACCAGTTATTGGCCAGGCGCAGTGGCTCACGCCTGTAATCCTAGCACTCTGGAAGGCTGAGGTGGGTGGATTGTTTGAGCTCAGGAGTTCGAGACCAGCCTGAGCAAGAGCGAGATCCCATCTCTACTAAAAATAGAAAGAAATTAGCTGGACAACTAAAAATATATAGAAAAAATTAGCTGGGCATGATGGCACACACTGAGAGTCCCAGCTACTCGGGAGGCTGAGGCAGGAGGATCGCTTGAGCCCAGGAGTTTGAGGTTGCTATGAGCTAGGCTGATGCCACGGCATTCTATCCTGGGCAACAGAGTGAGACTCTGTCTCAAAAAAAAAAAACAAAAACAAAAACAAAAAACAAAAAACAGTTATTATGGGCCCACTATATGTTAGAAAGAACCTCCATTTACATTATATTCTTCAATTTAATCCCTCCTCATCCCTGTAGGTGGCTATTATCACTAACCTGAAATGAGGAAACCGAGGCTCAGGGATGTTAAGTATTTTGTCCAATGTCATAATGAACAAGGGGGTACAGCTGCACCTCAAACTCAGTTCTTAAGATTTTAAATCCCATATTCTTTGCTCATACATGGTTTACTTTCATCTCCCTTGATTCTTAACATTTGTAGAAAGCTATTTCTATATATCATTTATAATTAGTTAGTGAACTATTCTGTCCAATGTCATAATGAACAAGGGGGTACGGTTGTACTTCAAACTCTGTTCTTAAGATTTTAAATCCCATATTCTTTCCTTATATATGGTTTACCTTTATCTTCCCTTGATTCTTAACATTTGTAGGAAACCATTTCTATATCATTTATAATTAGTTATTAAACTATTCTATCAAATCCTGGAACTTTTTTGTACCTGACTTTCTGCTAAATAATATGGTTAATTTTGCAAACCGTTGTTAAAAGGGGTTCAAAGATTTGGTTGTTGAACATTTTAAACATATTTAGAATTGATAATTAAAAATTTCAAGTACCACTACATACAGAGCTTTATTGGGCTGTCCCTGGGTTTTGACTGGCAGTCAGATAGATCAGACTGAGAAGACCTACATCTGAAAATTGAATTTACATCCATCCATAGGAAAGGCAGGTGAGTGGGCTAGACCTGAGCAGCTCCCACATTGCCAGTAAAGGTCAATGTTAGTTATGATAGCAGGAAAACTCAGCAAGAGATAAGATCTCCAGTAGATGTACAAAACATAATAACAGAAGAACCAGAGGTCTATGCATCATTCAAAAGATACAGCCACTGATAATAAAAAATCTGTTGTAGGAGAAGGACTAAATGGAGAAAAAAATAAGAAAGAAGCTCAGCTCCATAGGCAATAGCATACCCTGTCTTAGAAACAAGGCAGACACTCAGGCACAGGGAACCTGACAGCATGTCAGGGACAAGAACTGGGATACAAAGTCAAAGTGATACCAGCTAACTTGATGACTTAGGGCCCTTCTCATTCCCTCAGCCCCAAAGCCAAAGTATTCCAAGCAGTCATACAGGTCAAAATCTGTGGATGGTAGATACAATCCTCCAGCTATAAAGAGACAGGAAAAACAAGAAGAGATTACAATACCCGTTTTTATGAATATCTCTTCCAGAGTTCCCATATCCTTACGTATGTCTATCTCACTCCTTTCCTGTCTGCCTCCTGTTTGTTTTGTTTCATTTCGTTTTTGCTCCTCACTGTTCAAAGGCTTTATATAACCAAAGTATGCTTTGAGGTGCTTTTTTAATTATTAAATAATTTTCATTTTTCTTGTTCTGAATTTTTAAAATAATTGAATATATTTCACTACAAAAAGGATAGGCTATTTAAATTTTTTTCCTTTGGGTCAATAACCCTCTGTAGAAATCCTAACCTTGCTTTATTATTTTTAATGACAAAATAAAACTCTGCTTTATGTTATTCATTAGACTGAAAATAGCAATTAACCCAAACTGCGCACATTGATTTAATGGTTTTATAAAAATCTTTACACTACAAAAAATTTAAGAGTATGTATGTCTCCTAAACATTCACGAATGATGAAACAGCAATTATTGTGCATTCTCTTGATGAAATATTATACACTGATTAAAATGATATTTTGAAATGCTAAGAAGCTGGTAAACAAAAGCTTATATTAAAGACTAAAAATATGAACCCATGGTTTCAACAAGGTAAAATTTTTGCAATCATCTGGGCAAAAATGTTAAGAAAATATAGAGAAAGAAATTACGGTTCATAGGGAGGCAGAAAGACAGATGAAGGATGGATTATATTTTATTTTTGGTATTATAATGTTACTTGGGCAATTAATCATATTTCTTAAAACAAAATATATATTCCACATACATGTTCTTTTTTTATATTTAACTTTTAATGTATTGAGATGGGTGTATAAGCTCACAGAACCCATAGTCAATTTCACAAAGCCACTACCCTAAAAATACTCAGCTGCTGAACTGTGATACATTTAAAATAAAGCATTTCAAAGAATCTAGTATATCTGGAAAATGAAGTTGTAACTTCATGTATCTAAAATAAAAACAGTCCATCCATGATAGGCATGATAAAGGAAGGCATCATTCGAAATAATTATATTAGAATAGAGTGAGTTCCAGGTAAATCTCTAATTATCCCTATTTCCCAAGTCCACCCTTCCCCATCCTCCTCAAATTGCAAAGAATCATTGTTTGCATTTGGGGTTTGAAATTTGTCTCTCATCCTCAGACATGTGCATTTCTACAGAGAGCAAGAGATTAACTTTTTGCCCTTCCGCTGCTTTCTGATATGTCATTTCTGGTTTCTAACTTGAATGCACGTAAGTCCTGAACAAAATTAAATTCTCATTATGTATTCACTCATCTTTTAACTTAAAAGTAGTTTTCCTTTTCTTGAGTTTATAGTAGCAGTCTGATAAAGGCCTGCTTACATGTGCAATTTCATTGAATTAATACACATTTAATGGACACATTCAGATATGATTATTTTACTATTCATAATAATTTGTTTCCTTTGAGAAAACATTTATTCTTCCAACAAATAATTTCAATAAAATACAATACCATAAAATTGAATATGTGGATAGACTCTTTTCATTATAAGGAAATAAAAATGCTTATTAAGTATATGAACTTTTACCATAAGAATTTCTTAAACACTAATTCTAAAAAGATAGTGTAAGAGGCATTTTTATAATAGTATTAAAATTTGTGGCAGCTTAAACTGAAATAAGATTCTAATATGAAAATAGTTACTTTTTATTGTTTATGTCTTTTGATTCATTGCCACTATATTGTTTTGGCTGCTAGCTATGTCTAGTTTTCATTTTTTTTTTTTCTAATCTTATGGCAAAATACAAAGTACTATTGTTATTGTTGTTTTAAATAACATTGAAAATGTTTACGTCAACCATACTAGAAGAAAATTGAATTTTAATGAATATAAATTTGGGGTGTGACTCTAAGACAGGAACATATCAACAATAGCAAGGAGGCAAGAAGGCTGGAGCAAAGTGAGGGAGGAAGGGGGTAAGTGCAGGCGGTAAAGTCAAAAGATAACCAAGGGGCAAGACATAGGGCTGTAGAAGTCTTTGGATTTTATTATACGTATAATAGGAAGCCATTGGTGGGGGGGGTTAGAGCAGGATATAACAGGATCTTACTTATGTTTTCAAATGCTCACTTTGGCTGCTGTGTGCTGAGTAGACTGTAGAGTGGGCAAGAGTGGAATCAGGGTAGTGAGGATGGTGGCTTGAGAAAGGTTGTTTTGCACCAGGTGGTAAGGTGTGGTCAGATTCTGGAGCAATAGTTACAGATATACCTTTACCCAGTTTCACCTGCTGTTGAAATTGTGTCTGCTTTATCCTCTCTCTCTCTCTTTTTTTCTCTCTCTCTCTCTCTGTGTGTGTGTGTGTGTGTGTGTGTGTGTGTGTATGAATATATAGATAATATTATATCTCTCCATATATAAATATATAAAATAGTGTTCTTCTTTCCTCTGAACTATGTGAAGGTAAGTTATATTCATCATACATCATGATCTTTTACTTGTAAATTCTTATTTCCCAAGAATAAGGATCATCTCTTACATAACCATAATAAAATGGTCAGCATCAGTAAATTTAGTATCAATAAAATCCTTTTATCTAATTTATCATTTGTATTTCCATCTTGTCAGTTAACCCAATTGTGTCCTTTATAACATTGGTCCCCTCTAGTACAGGGTCCAGTATTCCATTTAGTTGCCATCTCTCTTTACACTCCTTTAATATGGAACATTTCAACAAATTTTCTTTGTCTTTTCATACATATTTTTAATGTAGAGCCAGTTGACAGGACCGTACATTTATACAGATGGATTTGATGTGAGCTTTGAGGGAGTTGAGGATGACTACAAGACTTTGGGCTTGAGAAACTGAATGGATCTCCTTTATTATGATAAGTAATACAGCAAAGATGGGGGAAAGCTATTAGAAATACAAACCACTAAAGAAGTGACTCTTTGAGAAAGAGACATCTAGTGTACACCAATATCTGGTTCCCCTCTCCTGGACACATTGGAGGATTATACTTCCCTACCACCTTACAGCTACCTGGGGCTATGTGATCAGTTCTGGTTAACGGATTGTGAGCTGAAGTAACACAGTTGCCCTGGAGAATCGTGCTGACTTTCACAAGCAAATACACATTTCTTCTGTTAAGCCACCGAGATTTTGGAGTTGGTTACTACCTAGCCTGTCTTTAGTCACATTAGACACTCAAGTAGAAATGGTTAATATATAAGATCCCATATTTGGGGCCAGATCAAATCTGGAATGCTTGGGAATCAACATATAAATGATCTGCAGAGCCATAAGATCCTCTGTCTAGTGAGTGTAGATGTAGATAATTGACTAATAGATGATGATATATAGATACATAGATAAATAGATGATCCAGCCCTCAACTCCTTCCCATAGATGATTGATCCAGGAAAAGTCATCTGACCTAAGCCAGCCACTCAGTCTTTTGTAAGGTATTTTTTCAAACTAGAACTAAGGAAAAGAGTCAGTCTTTCTCAGGTGGTTATCATCATAGGCCATAGTCTGTGAGGATAAAGAACTATTAGAAGTCATATTCTAAGCTATGTGGAGTGATTTATTTAGGGAGTGCTCTCAGAAAAGGAGTGAGGAAGACAGAACAGGCAGGGGAAGGAAATGTAAGCAACTGGTCTTATCTAGAGAGCATCAGTTTGGTCTCACAGGGAAACAAAAGGAGTTTGTTTGTTTAAAACAAAGTCTTTAAAACCTGGGAAGATTGTCTTTCATTTGAAAGCAACTGAAAACATTTTGGAAATTCAAGGGTTCAGAAAATATGCTATCCATGTACCCTAATTTACTTAAACTTCAATAGTAAAATAATGAATCAAAATAAAGACCTCGAAACAGTATATCACTGTATGGAAGGTCTGGTGAGTCTGCCCATCCTTATTATAAACCCCAGACTGAGAAATATAATTAGATTATGTGTTAAGGCAGATTATGCTTTGTTAGAAGAAGAGATGTGGAGGCAGGAAGAGGTTGAAGCTGAAATGCTTCACTCAGCTGTTTCTTCAAGTTCTTTCCCAATGAAATGTGTTGTTTCTTGAATTATGATTTATATTCCACAATTTTCGGGCATAATAGGGTTCTCCAGAGAAACAGAATCAATAGGAGATATTTATTTGTTTATTTTGAGGAACTGGCTCACACACTTATGGAGACTGATAAGTCCCATGATCTGCTGTCTGCAAACTGCAGACCGAGGAGAGCCAGTGGTGTCATTCAGTACAAGTCCCAAAGGCCTGGAAATCAAGGAAGCTGATAGTGCAAACCCCAGCCCAAGGCAGGAGAAGATGAGATGAATTATCACAGCTCAGCTGTGAGGCAGAATTAAAAAGGGGCAAATTCCTTCTTTCTCCACCTGTTTCATTCAGGGCCTCAATGGATTGGATGATGCCACTCACAGTGGGGAGGGCCATTTACTTATATTGAATTCACTACCTCAAATGGGAAACGTCCTTGCAGATGCACCCAGAAATAATATTTAATCTGGGCACTCTAAGGCCCAGTCAAGCTGACATAGAATTAATCATCACAAGGGGGCTTCACCCTATCAGCTTATTGCTCATTTTCCTTTTATGAAGGTGGTAATTACTGAAAATTCTTGTTTTCTTACCCAGAGCATTTGACCAGAGCTTTTTTGCAGACCTATCCACTTAAGGGTACCTTGTTAATGGGAAAGAAAGGTGAATGCCTTATGAATAAATCTTCATTTGGAGTCACCCTCATTCAATAAGGTAAGTAGCAAAAGGGTCCAAGCTCTGAGGTTGACTAAAGGTTTGCTTAGATTTAACACTATGCAAGCATAAGACACTGCTAAATTTTCAAGTAGTCTTGTCTTGTCAGTCACTTGTAAATTTTCTGTTCTGATTCCTCCCAAATCTTACATCTAAAGCCATTTAATATTCACTTAGATATTCTCTTCCACCTCAGATTCTGAAAACAGTCTTCACTGAAGAGCATTAGGAGCCCTAGGTCAATTTGCTTTCTTAATTCAACAAACTTATTTGTATACTTACTCTAAGCTTGATGCTGTGCAAGTCACCAATGACAAACTAAATAATGACAAAGATAAATAAACCATAGGTTTGACCACTGAAGTGATTATAATCTAATGCAGTGATCCCTTAAATGCTAATATGCATAAGAATTACCAGAGATGTTAAAAACGTAGGACCTGGCCCAACTCCCAGATGTTCTGATTCATTAGTACTTTTAGATGATTCTGAATAAGAGATCTCTTTGGAAACGTTCTTCTAGGGACCAAGCACAAAACAGAAATTTCAACACATCACAGCACTATGTTTGAATAATGGTTAAAATCATAGACTTTGGTACCAGAAGATCTGGATTTGAATCTAGTACTACTAATTACTATTTTTGTGGTATCAGGTAAGTTATTTAATTTCCATTTCTATAAAATCCTACTTCCAAGGATTTTTGTGATGTTTAAAATAAGTGATGTGGAAGGGGAAAATGGTGGATCAGTGGTGACCTCCTCGCTCTCTGCTCCCAGAGTAGGAGATGAAGAACGTGGACAGCTACACGAGTGGATCGCTTTCCCACAATAACAGCATCATGAATCTGCAGAGAAGCAGCAGGGACAAGCAGCACTGGAAAAAAAAGAGATGAATTGGAGAATCGACCACAAAGTCTGGAGAGTGCAAGATATACAACAGGGAATACTGCATGGGACAGCCACGCCCATGGGCCGGCCAGGGCAGTGTGGTCTGACCCACAGAAGGACTCTTCCTCCACTGACCTCCACATCCACTCAGGCAGGGAAGCACCTGAAGTCAGTGCGAAGTTGTGGCAAGGCTATGTGAAGAAGAGACAATAGTGGGAAACATTTTGAACTACCCGGTGCTCTGTGCTAGGTCCGCACTGGGCGGGGGAGGGACTGGTCTGAGTGGACATTTCCTGGGTCTGCAGGAGGGAGTTTGGAGACAGGCACCTCACCTCTGGCAGTCAGCAGGACCAGAACAAAGGAGATGAATGTCAAAAGGGAAGCTCTGACCCTGAAAACTGCCGAAGATTTGGCTGGCACAGGGTGGGACAGAGAGTGCAGGACCCTCTACTGGACTGAGTGAGACAGTGGGACAGGGAAACAGTGGGGACAGCCAGCAGCTCTTTGAGACAGCCTGCTGAACCCAGTACCTGCTGCCCCCTGAGTAGTCATCTCCAGTGCTGGCTATCTGTGGGTGGACAGCCACCATTTTGGGGTTCCATAGCCTAGAAACACTGTGGCGCATTGTGGCAGGGAAAGCTCAGGCAACAGTCTCAGGCAACATCCCTGCCCCGGTGGGCAGAGCAGGCCCTGCCCTTGGAGGTGGGGAATAATGAGAGAAGCCACTTTCTGGATGTTCCTCCCCTGGTCCGGTTGCTTGTCTTTTGCACAGGCAAGACAAACCATGCCCTTGGAGGTACGGAGTAATGAGAGAAGTTGTTTTCTGGGTTGAGATGCCTGGCAGCCTCAGGCAGTGCCACTCTCCCAGCCCGGTGGCTTGACTTTCACGCCAGCAGGGCAGGCTCCGCCCTTGGAGGCAGGGAGAAGGGAGAAAAGTCACTTTCTCTGTGTGATTGGCATGAATGTGTGGGACCTTGGAACTAAGCAAAAGAGGGCAGACTGTTGGTTTGGTCCAGTGGGCTGGCTTTGATCATCTGATAAGAACATAACACCAGGGCTCATCCTTGGGACCCAGGCCACTGCCAGCTTTGGGGCTTGGGGACTGGAAAGGAAAATCTTGGCCAGAGTCCTCAGCAATTGCTCCAATTGACACCCTCCACCTAGAGCTGCCCCGCAAGTGTGGCAAAAGAGCCTTGAAAAACATATTAGCAGCTCTCCCCTATCAGCAGATCAAGCAACCACAGAAGTATATGCTCTCAGGCTGGCAGGTACCTGTTGCCCTTAACCCACCTAGAATGGCAACAGGGCTCAAGTAACTCTTTGGAGTGACAATACATTTCCCAAAGATCAGGGCACTTGTATACCCCATCCGGGGATTTAGAGCCCAACACAAAGGCATTGGAATACCTTTATAATTGGCTTCTCCACAAAAACTATAAGCAACAACAGAGAGGGTAACCCATAGCACAACACAGTGCCTTCCATCTCAAACTAGTGGAGGGCAGCGTAGTCACACACACAAGAGTGATTCACCACCTGAGAGTCTAAGAAAGGGGTCTAAACTCACTAATCTTATTTGGTAAGAGGTGAAGACAAGAGGTCAGAAATAACCCAATAGGCTAAAACACCTCTAAAGCAATACAAGACCAGAGCACATCTCTCCAACACTGTCAAGAAATGTTCCTTTGGGGATTTGGAGATAAGGCCATAAACCAGCCCCAGCACCCCCAGTTCTCAACAAAGTAGCCTGATGAGAAAGAATCAGCAAAAGAACATGGGAAACATGAAAGATCAGAGTGAAAAGTCACTCTCAAAAGAAAACATTCAATCTCCATCAATAGATACCAACTTACACAATATGATTAAACTGACAGAGGAAGAATTCCGAATATGGATTGTAAGAAAACTCAATGGAATTGAAGACAAAATAGAAACCCAACACAAAGAAGCCACAAGAACAATACAGAAAATGAATAAAAGATTCTCTAAAGAAGTTGAAATACTACAGAAAAACCAAACAGAAGTTCTGGAAATGAAAGACGCATTTAGGGAACTACAAAGCACAGTAGAAAGCCTCAAGAACAGAACGGATCACGCAGAGGAAAGAATCTCACAGCTCGAAGATAATGCCTATGTGCTAAACAAATTAAATGAAGAAAAAGAACACAGAAACAAGAGACAAGACAAAACATACAAGAAATGTGGGATTATGTAACAGCAAACCCTGTTTGATCTAAATAGCATGATAAACAATAATGCCATAGTAGCTGGGGATTTCAACATCCCACTGACTGAACTGGACAGACCTTCCAAACTGAAAATAAGCAAAGAAATAATGTATTTAAACAGAGCTCTAGAACAAAAGGGTCTGACAGATATCTACAGAACATTCCACCCAAATAAAGCAGAATATACATTCTTCTCATCAGCCCATGGAACTTTCTACAAAATTGATCACATACTAGGCCACAAATCAGACCTCAACAAATTCAAAAAAATAGAAATTATACCACGTATCTTCTGAGATCAGAGTGGCATAAAATTAGAGTTCAATTCTAACAGAAATACTCACCACTTCACAAAGTCATGGAAATTAAACAATCTATTATTGAATGACTATTAGGTCAAGGAGGAAATACAGAGAGAAATCAAAAGATTCTTCAAACTAAATGATAACGGGGACACAAGTTATCAAAATCTGTGTAATATAAAAAAAGCATTCCTGAGAGGAAAACTAATAGCATTAAATGCTCACATCCAAAAACCAGAAAGCTGAAAAATCAACAAACTAATAAACAGACTAAAGGAACTAGAAAAGGAATAGTAAATCAATTCCAAACCTAGAAGAAAAGAAATAGCTAAGATCAGAGCAGAACTAAATGAAATTGAGAACAAAAGATTATAGAGAAGATCAACAAAACCAAAAGCTGGTTTTTCAAAAAGATAAACAAAAAAGACAGCCTTCTAGCTAGATTGACAAGAACTCAAAGTTAAAGGACTCAAATAATATCAATTAGAAATGAAAAAGGAGATTCAACAACAGACACCATGGAAATACAAAACATTATCTTGGAATACTATAAAAACCTATATGCCCCAAAACTACAAAATGTGGTGGAAATGGAAAAATTCCTGGAATTATATAATCTCCCTAAATTGGAAAATAGGAAATAGAATTCCTGAACAGACCAATATCAAGCACAGAAATTGGAATGGCAGTTAAAAACCTTCCAAAAAGGAAAAGTCCCAGACCAGATGGGTTCACATCAGAATTTTACCAAGCATACACAAAGAAGAACTCATACCTATACAACAGAAATTATTCTGCAATTTTGCTAAAGATGGTATCCTCTCCAATTCATTCCATGAAGCCAATATCACCTTGATACCAAAACTAGGAAAGGACACAACAAAAAAAGAAAACTACAGACCAATATCCGTCATGAATAGAGATGCAAAAATCCTCAACAAAATTTTAGCAAATCGAATCTAATAGCATATCAAAAAAATAATGCACCATGAGCAGGTGGGCTTCATACCATAGATGTAAGGCTGGTTCAACATATGCAAATCTATAAATGCAATTCACCTCATAAATAAAAGCAAGAACAAAGACCATATGATTCTTTTGATAGATGCAGAAAAGCATTTGACAAAGTCCAGCACACATTTATGATAAAAACTCTTAATAAAATAGGCATAGATGGGACATACCTTAAAATTGTCAATATCATATACAATAAACCCACAGCCAATATCATACTGAATGGGGAAAAATTGAAACCATTCCCACTTAGAACTGGAACCAGATAAGGTTGCCCACTATCTCCACTTCTATTCAACATAGTGCTGGAAGTCCTTGCTAGATCAATTAGACAAGAGAAGAGAATTAAGGGGATCCAAATGGGGGCAAAAGAGATCAAATTCTCGCTCTTTGCCGATGATATGATATTATATCTAGAAAACCTGAAGGATTCAACCAAGAGACTCCTGGAATTGACAAAGGAATTCAGTAAAGCCTCAAGATACAAAATCAACATTGTTAAGATGTTCATACTAACCAAAGTGATCTACAGAATTAATGCAATCCCTATCAAAGTATCATCAT
>CAUYSK010023348.1:0-27011 GCA_963575035.1 Avahi laniger | reverse complement strand
TTTCTGCCATGTGATCAACCTAGTGTTGATCAGTTAGTACCAATTTGATGGCGAGTACAAATGGATCCCGTTCTTCTGCTCTTGTGGTGCCTCACTTTGGATGATGAGCCTAAGTTTAGTCCAGGAAAGTATAAGAGGTACTAGATACTATGTTTTATGAGTTTAAAATAAAAAATTTTTGTTTGTGGCCACTTGATTTTTTAAGGTCTTTTAAAAATCAGTATATATTGCTAGATCTCCTTATTCTACTTAGAGATTCTTTGATTTTTGAAGTCAGATACTATTAAAACTTCCTAAAGAAACCCTAGGCCTGGTGGCATCGGCTGTAAATTCTTCCAAATATTCAAATTAGAAATAATGGCATTTTTAGATAAATTCTCTGGAGAATATGACAATATGAATGATTTATTTAAGCTAAATAATGATATTATAATAAAAGAAAAACGCAAGCCAGTGTTTCTCTAAACATAAATTCAAAAATCCTAACAATATTAGTACAATAAAACAAGCAATATTAAAACACTAGCAAAGTTGTGTTTATTTCAAAAACATGTGGTTAAGTTCAAAACTCAATAAATTTAAGTATTTTTATAGGACATAGAAGAAAATTGCATTTTTCTCAATAGGTAGAGAAAAAAGTTAGAGAAAATTTAATATCAATGCATGACATAATTCTTAGGAAACTAGTTATACAGTCGATCCTCTGTATATCCTTGAGGGCCACATACATAATGTAGAATAAAAGAATCTACACACAAAAGATGGCATATCATATGCTTTCATTATTTCAAGCTTATAAACATCTCAGGTGATCTACGGACACAAAAATTAAAATAAAGTTTACCTTTGTAGGGGACCAGTGACCCATTTGTCTGTAGTCTCAGCTACTCTGGAGACTGAGCCAGGAGGACTTCTTGAGGCCAAGAGTTCAAGACCAGCCTGGGCAACATAGTGAAACCCCATTTCTAAACTAAAATAAAAAAAAAAAATCCATGACCTGAGGGGGACATGTGAAGGCATCTGAAATACTGGTAATGTTCTAATTTCTGAACTGGATTGTGACTAGACAAGCACTTTCACTGTATAAGGATGATTGAAGTTTATATTTAAAAATGTGTATTTACCCCTCTGTATGTGTGATCTATTTCAATGCAAATTTATTACAACAGATATATTCTCACAGTAACACACACACACACACACACACACACACACACACAAAAGAGAATGATTGATTTGGGGGAAACAATGCAAATCTCAGCAACATCCTAAATCGGGAAATAGATTTTAACTGGCTCATGGAACCTGGGATTGGATGATGGAAATCAGAGTTGCTTCTTCCTATTTGGCAATTGAAATGATTACTCTTGTTTCTGTGTCTCTCTCCATTTCCTCTCCCTGGATGTTGATTCTTTTTGCCAGCTAGCTTTCTTTGCTTACTCCTGCCTAGCTTTAGCTTGCCTGTGGCTTTGACTCATCATTTCACCGGTGCTCAATCACATACTTGGTGCATTTTCGTTTTAAGTACCATCAGTCATCTAATCAGAGTTTAAATTCTAGATTACCTGGGGAGATTGTTATCAGCCAGTTGACTCAGGTTCCTATCCTGGGCCCAGTCTCAGGTAATGAAGATCCAGTGGTGTGATAATTAGAGATGTCTCAACCAAAGTGTGAGAGTTAAGCAGGTTTGTTGTTGTTGTTTATCTTTTTTGCTTTAAGACGAAACATGTGTTTGGTAAAAATTAATTGAAATACATTGCTAGTTGTGTGGGTATTGAAATAAAATGGAAAGTACAGTAGTTCTCAGACTTTTTGATCACACACACTCTTAAATTTATTGAGGGTCACAAAGAGGTTTTGTTTATGTAGACTATATCTGTCAATATGTACCAGGTAAGAAATTAAAACTAAGAAATTATAAAAATATTTATTTTAATTTCATAAAATAACAGTACCAACTCTGCACATAAGCATGTCACCTGTTTTTTTTATGAAAAATAGCTGTATTTTCAAAAACAAAAAAAAATAGAAGAGTGGCATTAATGTTTGAATTAATTGACAGCGACTCATTTCACATATCTCTTGGTGCTTTCAATCTGTGGCAGTGTCACCTTTCTTATAGTCTCGGAAAAACTCCATTGCTCAGGGAAGAGGGATTGAAATGCAAAGGGATGTAATATCTTATGGTATTATCAAACTGGTGTTGATGTCCGACATCCCGTGAAAGTGTCTGTAGTAGCTCCATGATTCTCAGGACAACCCTGAAATCTGCTGATATGTCGGAGGAAGGACACTTCTGGGACCAAACAGACTTGAGTTCAAATTTGAGTTGAGTCAGTTATGGTTTTCACACCTCTCTGAACCATAGGTTTCTCATGTTCCTAATGGGTCTTTTAATACCTTAAAAAATCATTGGGAGGTACTATTTTGAATATGAAAGGAGATGATATTGGAAATGATTGGATTAATAATAACAATAACACAGTAATAGGGGTTCTCTTTCATTCACCATTCCCTATACCTCAGGCTTTGTTTTATTTGCTTTGCATAAATGAACTCAAACAGGCATACAAGGGAAGGTCTGTTCTGAGATACAGACACAGACAAAACATTGTGACTTGCTTAAGGTAACACAGCTAGTAAGTAGAGGTATGGGATAGGGGGCTTGAGCATTCTAAAGCCAGAGTGCTTGCTCTTAGTTACAATATGCTAACTTTGGCAATGAAGATGTAGATAATGAATGTTAGTGCATTTTCTTAACTGACATGTTTTACTTTAATATAAAACCTAACATGTTATTCTTAGATTCATATGAAATTGCATTACAGATTTACTGTCCCTTTTTAGGCATCATGCCTTATGCTGTATGCAAAACTGATTTGCTTGATAACAAGTAGTACTCTGACAGCATTTAAAATGAACTGAATACCATTAGAACTTAATAGTCACAACAACCTTCCAAAGTATAAGCTGTTTTTATATATGTTTTATAAATTAAGATGAAAGATTGGCAACTAAGTCACTTGTCCTTGGCCAGAGAGGTAGTCAGGAATAGAGCTAGATTTTGAAGTTTGATATTCTAGCACCAGAGTTCATTCCCTTAACCACAAAGTTATATAACTTTAAAATCTGTGTTCAGTCGCAAAGATGTGGAAACAACCTAGGTGCTCATCAATACATGAGTGGATTAATAAAATGTGGTACATTTATATCATGGAGTACTACTCAGCCATAAAAAATGCTGAACTACCTCTTGTATTATCCTGGATGGAGCTGGAATCTATTCTTCTAAGTGAAGTATCACAAGAATGGAAAAACAAACACCACATGTACTCACCATTAAATTGGAACTACTCAAATCGACATTTATGTGCTCATATGGAAATAAAATCAATAGGAAATCAAGCAGGTGGGAGCGGGAAGAGGGGATGAGTAAATTCACACCTAACAGGTACAATGCACACTATCTGGGCGATGGGCACACTTACAACTTTGACTCAAATGGTACAAAAGCAATTTATGTAACCAAAACGTTTGTACCCCCACGATATTCTAGGAAAAAAAAAAGATGTTCATGGACAAAAGGAAGCCCAAGACTGGCTCTGAGATGAGAGACCAGAGGAATTGATTTGGGTGTCATTCATACAAAAGAGAAGTTTAAATCAATATTTTTTTTTATCTTTCCCTCTTGCTATGTATGTGTGTGTGTGTGTGTGTGTGTGTGTGTGTGTGTTGAAGCAGCAGAAATGACATCCTTTTTGAAATGAGATTTTACATGAAACCTCAATATGTATATAAAAAACATGGAGATAGGGCTATTCTACTTTGAAGGGGTGAAGCTATCCTTAAAAAGCCTCTTTAGCAATCTCTGAGATAATTCTGAGAAATCTTTAGGGCTCTAGAGCCACATGAGATGTACACAAAAGGACCTAGAGCTGTACCTCAAGAAAGACTTATAATTAGGTATGATATGAGGAAGTAATGAAGAAGACAGAGGAGGAATAGTTAGTGGCTGGGTAGGAGGAAAAGCAGCACAGGGTGTTATGGAAGCCATAGGATAAGAGTTCAAAAGAGAATGGTCAATAACACCAACTCCTATAGAGAAACTGAGAATAATGACATAAAGCATATAAATCTTTGTTATACATATAAATTTAATGTAACTGGCTCTATTAATATCACATAGACTGTTTTACAATTAATGTTGTTTTGAGATGAAAAGAATATGGATGAGAGACAATTTTCAAAAACACATTTTTTTTTTTTTTTTTGAGACACAGTCTTGCTCTGTCACCTGGGCTAGAGTGTAATGGCATCATCATAGCTCACTGCAATCTCAAACTCCTGGGCTCCACAATCCTGTCTCAGCCTCCCAAGCAGCTGGGACTACAGGCATGTGCCACCACACTGAGCTTAATTTTTCTATTTTTTTGTAGAGACAGTGTCTGGCTAATGCTGAGGCTGGTTTCAAACTTCTGGTCTCAAACCGTCCTCCTGCCTCAGTCTCCCAAAGTGCTAGGATTACAGGTATGAGCCACCACACCTGGCCCCAATTTCTTCTTTTTGATACTTTTTAAAAAACAAGTCTTAAAAATGTAATACAATCAGCACATTACTGACCACTTTGAGGAAAAGGCTTTTTCAAGTCATAGAGTAGTCTGATTATTCTATCTCAATGACAAAATAAAAGCTGTATTATCTCACATAGGTTAAATAATCAATTCTCTCTCTAAGTCCTCAAGGCATCTAAAAAGGCTGTAGAATTCATAGACACAAATGCTTTACTTCTTGACTAACCTTTAAATTGCTGATGATAAAAATGCAATAGAAAGGACTTTTTCAAATGTGAAAATTATGCAATAAGATTAAAAAGTAATGACTATGATCTCAAAACTGCATAGTCACATTTTATATCATCAATTGATAATTCTAGATTCTCCTCATTGTTTTTAAAATTCATCTGCCATTTTTTCGTTCATCTTGATCTCTGAAACAATTTACAGAGATTCTCTCTTCTGTGGCTTCAATGGCTTTATGCTTAGACTAGATCTCTAATCCAATCCTTTATTCTCTATCTTTTGCTGACTTCTTATCCATAAATGAATTTATCACTGTAAGTTCTCTTTTAGTACTCTGATTTTCTCAATTTAAACTTCTTCTCAATCCCGGGATTTTGAACAGCCTTGAGTAGGGTCCGGCCAGGGAGCTGAGGGACAGATACTCTAGCTGCTGGTGTGGTGCGTCAGTGCCAGGGCGGGGCTGAGGCACCGAGGTTCCATAAGGTGCTGTTATTTAAGAGATTATGGCATCTAAAACCTACGATGTTAAAAAACAGAACTTTTCTAATAATATTGAGGATCATTCCATTGATCTTCCTTAGAAAAAGGATCTCTAATTTCACTAATAAGAACATGAAGGAGGTTAAGAAATCTCCAAAACAGTTGGCTGCTTACATAAATAGAACAGTTGGACAAGCTGTGAAAAGCCCAGATAAACTATTGCAGAAAGAAAGTCCATCCCTTTCCAAATCCTTGTTACAGAAAAAAGCAGTCCCCTAGAAGGAGGGGCTACGACATGACAAATAAAGCAAATGAACTGGCTTGTGCAGGCCACTTGCCTGAAAAATCACACCATGATAGTTGAACATATCTGTTAAATCCAGTGATTCTAGTTCTTCACAAACAGAAAGCCCATCATTACAATATAGTGGTTTTCTTCCTGAGGTTTCTTAGGACCTTGAAACAATGGCTCAAGTTTTGTTCAGCTGGCATTTGAGACTGAATATATAGCTTTAACTTTCTGGAGAAAGATTGGTATAAGTGAACTTGTAGCTTATTTGGTGAGGATAGAAGATCTTGGAGTTGTGGCATATTGCCTTCCTGTGCTAATAGTTTACAGGAAGAAAAACAATGTATCTCTCTTGGCTGCTGGGTAGACTTGTTGCCTCTACTAAAGTCACTACTTAAAAGCAAATTTGAAGAATATGTAATAGTTGGTTTAAACTGGCTTCAAGCAGTCATAGAAAGGTGGTGGACAGAACTATCATCTAAAACAGAAATTATCAATGATGGAAATTTTCAGATTTCAAAACATTTGAGCGGATTAAGGGAACAGGAAAACCATCTTACTTTGGTTCCAGGATATACTGGTAATACAGCTAAGGATGTAGATGCTTATTTACTACAGATGCATTGACAGATTTCATCTACTAAAGACTATTTGGTTATTCAAAACATCCCTGGGCTATGATTTACAAAAAACCGTCTCATCTGAGAACTGTGAACTGTGGAAGAAATCAAAACCATTTTTCCTTTTAAAAAGCCACATAATGAAACCACTAATAAAACCCTAACAATCTACTTCACATTGAAATGGAAAAATATCTAAAAGGAGCAGCTTCACAACTTCAATGAGGTGAAAGTGCATTATGAAAATTGTTCACCTTTGCTCCATTTGGGATTTATATGGTTATTTGCTAACATTATTTAAGAACTACTGGGTCTTAATGCAATCCTATATAAGAATATAATTTATACTATGTGAAAAAAATGATAGGACTTATTACTAGGAACGACAAAGACCAATCATCATTAACTTTTTTAGGATCGTGTTTTATAAAAAAACCATGTGCAGCTATTTTATGCTGAAAAGACTGAAAGTTAAAAACATCATAGTAAAAATCAATATTAAAAATTTTTGTCCACACTGAAAAAAATAAAAATAAATAATAAACTTTTTTTCCTGGAAATTTTTTCTACTGGACTTTAAACCTTACTTATATTTGAAAGATTACCAACTCAACAACCAGAGGCCTGCCCAAGTCCTATGAAGCGTCCATCTACACTTCTGCCTGCTGGCCATCTATATGTAGTGTGTGTATGTCTTAGCACAGTGGTCTCCAACCTTTTTGGCACCAGGGACTAGTTTCATAGAAGACAATTTTTCCATGGACGGGGGTGGGGGGATGATGGTTTTAGGATGATTCAAGTGCATTACATTTATTGCGCATCAATCTCTCTGCTAATGATAATCTGTATTTGCAGCCACTCCCCAGCGCTAGCATCACTACCTCAGCTCCACCTCAGATCATCAGGCATTAGATTCTCATAAGGAGCGTACACCCTAGATCTCTAGCATGCGCAGTTTACAGTAGGGTTCACGCTCCTATGAGAATCTAATGCCTTTGCTGATCTGACAGGAGGCGGAGCTCAGGTGGTGATGCCCGAGACGGGGAGTGGCTGTAAGTGCAGATGAAGCTTGGCTTACTTGCCCACCACTCATCTAATGCTGTGTCGCCCTGTTCCAGGAGTTGGGACTGCAGTCTTAGCACACCGAAAATAAACATATCTAAAATCTGAAAAAATTGATTTTGTCCTAGCATTCCTCAGTCTAGGGTTAGACTCCTCTATGATTTTTTGAAGCTCGGTATCTTATCAACATTTGAAAATTTTACCTCTTTGTTTAACATATAGTCAGTCGCTATGCATAATCACTTCAAAGTTTCTCACACTCATCATTCCTTTCTGAAGCTAGGCTTCTTATAATTTCGAATATTGAGTATTGTAACAATCTTTTTACTATTTTTTCCCTCTATTCAGTTTCTTCCCTTGATGTGGCCTGAAGAATTGAATTTTTCCAAACTTTCCTTTATGCAATATTTCTTTGATCAAATGTCTTAAGTGATCCCCAGTACTTAAAAGATAAAGGCTTAATGCCAGGCACTGAAGGCTTTCCTACCCCTCTAACTTTTATTCCTTCATCCTCTTCCCGTATACAAGTGTTCCTTTCCAGTCAAGCTCGTTTGCTTCCACAAATATAAGCCATTTCTGCCTTACATTTTCTCTCATCTCCCTGCCCCTCCTAGAATGGTCATCCTCAGCTTCAATTTTCTGAGTTCTACTCCTCTCTGAAAACCCTGCTTGAGTTCGACCTTGTTGATGTAATATTTCCCAAATCTTATTGCCTGTTCATACTGCTCATTATAGTATACACTTGATTCAGGATTCACTTGTAATGTTATTTACCTTTTAATAGATCACTAGTCTCTACAACTACACTATAAGGGTCGGAATATGATATATTTTAGTGATGTGCGGCAGGTAGAACGGTACCTTGCACACAGTATTCATGCAGTACAAATGTTTACTGAGTGCCCGTTATACAGCAACCTAGCCCAGAACCTTTATGACTCATCTAGGGTTGTGCTGGGGACAAAAATCAAGCTTGAGAGATGAGCACAGTTCTTCATGAGGACAAAATGGGGCTGCAGGGGAGGATGAGGAGTGTTAAGTGAAGGCTTGGTACCTGCTATTCAAAGGTACCAAATGAGTCTCCCAGGCCAGCTCTGAAAGATGTTACTGAAGACAGTAAATCTTATTTCTTCAGCCCCAACATACTTGAGATATATGACAACACTCCAAAGTCTCAATAGAGCAGTGATTCTTAAGGTCAAATGGGAAATCCTGGGGTAATATGCGTGATTTGAAAAAGCCCCTCAAGTAATTCTGTTTATTGCTCAATCTTCTTCACTTTTGTATTCAGCCCTCTGTATAGAGCAATAGAAAATGTAAAGGCATAAATGAGGTCTGAAATCACAGGAAACATGCAGGTACCCTTATATCTATATAAGGTTCAGGAAGGTGGGTTGGTAACACAGTAGCCTAACAAACTCTACCAGATGCCTAAACTATTTTTAACAAATTTTCATTCACCTAGAGAGTTTTGGTCCTAGGTGATCACTTTTTAAAATTCATTTATTATGTAAAATTTTTATTATGGAATAGGATAATGAATCCCCCATACCCATTAGCCAACTTCAATAATTACTAACACATTTGGCCTTAGTTATCTTAAAGGGAGCTCAGTCTAGACAATGTGCTAAACAGATTCATTGAAAAATAAGAAAGTGTTTCTGCTTTTAAACAATTTTTTTTAACTTTTAATGCAAGATTACACTAAGAATGAAAATATCTTACAATGACCAAAAATACAAGCATTAGCTGGCAGCCTTCATGTTTCTTCTGAGGGGTGGAACATATCCAGACTTGGAATGAGATGTCCAATCCTTAAGTTGCAAGTTTGATTACGTGACTTCTCTAATCAAAATCCTTCCATCCAAACTTTTTATCATGGGATAGGACCACTGCATGTGGTTAAATATGCGGACATTGGAATCAGACAGCCTCAGTTCAAATCTTAGCACTATCACACATTATTAATAGCTGAATGACTTCAGGCAAGTTATCTAACCTTCAGTGCCTTAATTTCGTCATCTAAAAATTGTGATAATAATTGTCAGTATTTTATTGGGTTGTTGTGAGGATTAAATGAGATAATATAAGGCACTTAGATCAGTTCTTGGTACGCAGTAAGTTGTCAGTAAGTATGTGATGTTATTACAGCATATGTATTAACAACTGAACCCAGTGCCTGGCTAGGGTTAAGCAACCACTCAATAAATGTTACCCACTACTCATCACTAAGATTAATAGTACTTGTAACCTAGCCCCTGCCACTGTCCACCTCACGCTCTGTAATATGACATGTAACTTGTCATATTGCCTGTAAGCCCTTGTATATATGTTCTATTCCCTTTCTCTGTGTGGTTTTCTCTTCATTCTTTAAGACTTAGCTCAGGCATCTCTGGCCTCTGGGTTATCTTTCTTGACTTTATCCAGATGGTTGCTGTCCCTCCCTTACTGCTCTTAGAGCAATGTGCACAAATCTCCAGTACCAATGCATTACCGATGTATCTAATATTCTAATTACTGTTCTAATTTTCTTATTGATTGTACTATAAGTCTCCTTAAGATCAGAGACTGCCAACTATTTCTGTGTTCCTAGCGCTTGGCACACAGCAGGCACTCAGTAAATATTTACTAAATGAATGACCACACAAGTCAACATAATTCAGCAAAGATGCAGCTAAGAGATACACTGCTACCACTATTTATAGAGTAGGCTGGTATCAAATATCTATTAAACATTTCTACTAAAAAGCTTGCTTTATTATTTAACATTCTTATTTATCAATTTCCAATTATTTCTGTAAATAGCCTGTTATTACTTTCTATAATAAAAGCTGAATTCAGCAGGCAGCATTCCAGATGTTAAAATACAAACTAATAAAAAAGACTATGCAAATACTTCAAGACATTCCAGTAAAACCACATATTTATATTTTATAAACAGCATCTCAAATATTACCTAGAGAATTTATTAATGAATTTTCAAATGGAAATATTATGAAGAGATTTTCAACAAGCTGTGTATTCTATTGTTTTTTGTGCCAACTATTGCATACTTGCCTGATTTTATAGCTATATATAGAAAAAGAGATAATATATATATGAGAGAATATAGTTACCTTATACTAGATAGAATGAAAGGAAGAAAGAAATAAAGAAAAGAAATAAAAGTAAAGAAAAGTAGACTTGGCTTAGTGACAACATAGTATTTGGCTTCGACTTAACAAAGACTATTTCAGTCTCTCTGAACTAGGGTTTTTAATCTAAGTGACGAAACAAGTTAACTCAGTACAGCACTTAGTAGCTAACAATAAATGTTGTAAAATTTTATTTAAGATGGGGGTTAGGGAGAAATAACTTAAACATATGGATGCAATTAATATGTACACTGCTTATTTTAAACACGCAATTCTGAAATTCCATTTTATTCCCCACATATTTACAGCTAAAAACACTATAAAATTGGGATAGGGAAATAGAAACAAAATAATTTATTTAAAAAATATCATTTATTAATATATTAATATTAATATATTAAAATTTTCTGACATTGCCAAAATTAAGTTCTAGAATGCTGTCTTAAGATTCTAGTCTACCTCTTTACCAAGAAATATTTAAGAATCCAAACAAGACTTCATAGTTTAGATTTCATTCTTTTCAATATTTGAAAAAAATTCACATTAAGATAATCAGTGATTTCTATTGTGTTACATGTCATATCATTACTTGTGCCAGTTTTCATCTTTCCCTTCAGACATTTGAACTTAAACTGAAGAAGTTAACTTGCTGGATATTTGACAGGTTTCCACTAAAAGCTTACTGTCTGGTTGACCAGCCTTAGTGCCTTTTAGAGCCACTGTTCAAGCTTAGCTTTGATATCAGCAAGTTAAAAAAGCATACTAATCAAATTACAACTTAATATGTTCAAGTTTGTATGTAATTCCTAAAAGACAAAAATACTGATAATATCACTGCAAAGGCTAAAAGAGGATCCGTAACAGTAAATGTACTTGATAAAAATGGGATGAAAATCCCAAAAGAGAAAATTATTTACATAATATATATGGTCTTGTTTGGATAACATTTTTAGCTTGTTTAAAAAAAAGAAGAGGCAAAGCATCATGTAAAAACATTTAGAAACCAGACTCCCTCTTAACCTCAGGGAAGAAATACAAAGTTATTTTTTAGTTGTCACAGCAATAAATTCACAAAATTAAAAAAAATAGCATAATGAACCTAACTCAAATTGTTTAAAAAGAATCTTTTAAGATTGAAATATAAATATTTAAAGTACTCTAGAAATAAAAAATACAGAATTCAAACTTTATAAAGCATAAATGTTAAAGATAAATAGTCTTTCAGGAAAAAAATGTAATGGATATATCAGAATATGGAATATTTAAAACTCAATCAGATAAATGTTCAAATATAGACCGGAGGATATTTAATCAGCAAAATATGCAAAATAATCCACAAAGAAGAGTAACATGGTAAAGAAATAAGTGATATTGAACAAAAGTGATGCTATGTAAATTTGGGAAAGACTTAACTATTTTTAATTTTGAGAAATCAGAAAAAAATATCTAAGAATTTAAAGTCAGATTTATGTTTTCAAATGAATATTGAGCCATTGATTCCACTTCTATGAACTTTCATATGGAAAGAATCAGATGAATACAAAAACTTTTCGGTGCAAAGACAGTTATTACAGCACACTTTATAACAGTATAAATTTGGAGGAAAAAACTACTTAAACTATCCTAAGAAAATACTATGCAGCCATTAAAATGAGTGAGTTGAACTGAATGTACCTGACATAAAAACTAGTCCACAAGATACTGATAAAAGAAAAATTCTGAATTACTGAATTTAACAGAGTATTACCTCATTTACATAAAAATATATACATCTATGTATTTAAGACACACATATACTTACATGCGTTATGTGAGTACACACATACACACTTGCATGTAAAATCTGGAGGGTTATGTACCAAACTATCATTAGCTGTTTTCTCTGGTGGAGGAAGGATGAAAAGATTGGCAGAATAAAAATTTATATTTTCCTTACTTTTGTGCCATTTGACATCTTACACAAAACATGTTATTACTTTTGAAATAAAAATAACAAAAAATTTCCACTTTGGAAAAAATATAAAATTAAGAAAACATAAAAATTTTTAAAATGGGTCTGCAAATATTTGGTGTAACTTCATGAAATTTAATTAATCTATTAATACAATTGCCAGAAATATTTTTTAACCATCTAAGAACTCCTCTGGTTGATCAACTGGTCAAAAACTGTTAAATCAATAGACCGTGCTACCATTAATGTTGTTGTATTGAGCTTACTTCCTAACTTATTTTTATCTGATCCCAAGGATCCCTTAGTTTTAGCAATAATTTACTATAATTTAGTATTACATATAAATTTTTAAAGTAAATAATATGTTTTCCTCCAAAAGGCACTCAATGCATCAGGTAACTGAAGGCATATGTGTGCCATGATGGTATGGGGTACATAAAGAACAAAGAGAAAGAGCAGCTTGCTAACTAAAGGAAAATGTAGTATAAAAATAAGAATGCAGTGACAAATCAGGGGAGAAAGAAAATCAAGGAGGGAAAAAACTACTGTTATTGACATATCTACTCAAATAATATTATCGAAGTTACTAAGGTAAGACATGAAGTAATTATGATTTGTAAAAATACACACAGATTTTCCCGTTAGTGCCTTGTGACTGAGCCCATACATTCCAGGCACGTTAAATTGAGACCCAGGCCAGCCTCACTACAATCTTCAGTGCTTGTAGCTGTCCATCTACTACAGCATAATCCCAGCTGCCAATCTGAAAGAAACCAGCTAGTCAGAGCAGACACAACCAACAGAAACAAACGTCACTCAATAATGTTCAGCAGCACTGTGTTCATGGATAACTTCAAACAGTATCTCTGTCTAGAACAGTGATGTGCTCATTCAAAACACCTCCATCTCTGGCTACTGGAAATGAGTAGATAAAGCAGCCTGCCTAGAAAAATAAGTGGAATGTCTTCAAAGAGGTAGCCAATGCTAAGAGACAAACATAGAGAAAATACAGTAAAAATTCTTGAAGAAAAAAAACCCAGGAGAGTTAATTTTTGCATTCGGAAGGTTAAATTTTTTCTCAAAACCAGACAAATATGTTTAAACTATGTCATAAAAAGAGGCAGTCACATGATTAATCATTCATTTGGTAAGAGCCACCTAGTCTATTTTCTCAACGATATTTGTGAGCATGCACTGTGTAAGAACACTGAAATGAGATACAGTGAGGAATCAGACGACATGTCCCTTGACTTTAAGGGATTTACAGCCTGAAAGGCGATACACACACTCTCCAATAACACAGTACTGGCAGAGGTAGAGAGAGGGAAGACACATTTACTGGTATAAGATAGTCTAATTTACTTAACGTTTTAAAAATTTGTACTTAACTCAAATGTTTCCCAAATACTAATAGAAGTTCAGTTGCTTCTTTGCACCAATAATGAAAACTAAAAGTAGTGACTACGTTCTAAGTAAACTTCTTCATCTTTGTTAGAAATAATTCAAAGTTATTATTCTGAACATTTAGAAATCTTTTCATACTTTCAAATAATTTTATATAGATTTTTGAAGACTATGCAATCTTTTTCCATCTTAACCTTTCTAGAACCTTATATTTAGTTTAAAAATTACAGAAAAAAATTCAGTCACTTGATTTGAGGCTATGTTTCACTGGCCTAATTTAAAGTAAAGATGGCGCCTGAAGGAAACAGGGGTTCATTGGCAGAAGTCATCAGAATAATAGAATGGCTCAGGATTCCTTAGGTAGTTGACACAAGAAAAAAATCATAAAAATATTAATACTTTGCTTTATGTCCTTGGATTTATAATTTAGTTACACCTAACTTAATAAATCTACAATAGGCATAATAATAAGCAAAATACAAGGATTAGCTTTACTGACAACTTTGATGCTCATTTAATTGAATAAGGGAAACTTTGATTATTGTAGTCTTCATGTAAAAGAAAGTTTGGAATAATTTTATGGTATTTTTTATGCAGGTTTTCAATTAAAACTTGACTAATCCTTACCGTTTATTTGGCTTTTCATTGTACAGTTCCTGTTCTGCACTGTGTCAAATATGTCATCTGTGTAACAAACACACTTATGGCCAGAGATGCTTCAGGATTATTTCTGTAACACTTTGAATCGTGGCTGCATGAAATCTTAACTTATTGTATTTAATACTTCTAATTTACTATATTGCTACAACCACCATAATCATGTTGTCCTACTCTTAAATCTGACTTCAGTCACAACAAAGATTCCTGCCCTACCTGCTTAAAACAGGCTTGCAGACCACTCCCCCAAACTATTTAACAAATGTTAACAATGCTATAAATACTAATTGTGTTTATACTCTCTGAAAGATTCACTGCAGCCAATGTTCTGCAGCAGTGTTGGAGCTAAAATGAGCTGTTGACTCCCACCATGAGAGTGATGGAATTCTAAGCCAAAAATGCTTTTCCTTGGATAAGATATCTGATTTGCTACTGCTGTCATGAAACTGGGGTCATGTAAACTTAAACACTGCTGCTGCTTCTTTTGGAAAACAGACCTTCTCAGAGTGATTATGCATTGCTAAAACAGCATTTGGAAGGATAAATTTGGAAGGAAAGCCAACCACAGACACTAAACACAACTTAGGGAAAATTTTCAGGTTTTACTTTCATGTTAGGAGACCAACTGTATATAGTAATTCTTTAAATTGAGCAATATCATGGCTCTCTCTCCCTTTCACCCTATCCAACTCTGTAAACAGAACTGAGTTTCATTTTCAAAAGGAAATTAAAAACTTTAATTTCTGAGCTCACATAAACATAAAATAACATTGTATTAGTACAAAAAGTAAAGGAGAAAATGATACTTTCAGAGGAAATACAGGGAGTACTTCTGGCAAAGTGCAAGGTGACAAAGCATACACAATATTGTTCATATTAAAGTTATTCCAGAGCAATATCTACCTGCAGTGTATCTTTTAGCCCTTGAACTTCCATTCCTTCTTCCAACCTCCAGGCATACTCCGAGATCTATCCTGCCACTTCCTATGTAATGGCTACTGTAGATTCTGTGCTGTGTTGCTGTGTTTGTATTTTCCCTTTTTATCAAAGTCTACTATCCTATTCTGTTCACAGCTGAATGATTAGAAAGGATTATTAAAAAAAAATGATTTGTAACAAAACAAATTATCTCTAGTGGCAGAATTTCAAGCATTAGCAAAGAGCAATGAATTCTGTGGCAGAGTCTTTATATATATATACTATATATATATATATATATAAAACCACATCAAATAGGAAATGTTATAGCTTGTTAGCATGTAACTCTGACATTAGTTAACAAAGTCCAAATTTGGGGATGAGGGCTTTCCATTCTTTCACTTTATACTTTTGGATTATTTAAATCTTTTAGAGTTAACATGTATTGCTTTGATAAATAAGTTTTTAAAGCTCTTTGTTTAACTACTTAATTATATACAAACACATATACATAGAACTAAGTGACATACCCAGAGATCTAGAATTCATGATCTTAGACCAACAGCCTTATTGTTTTTAGATAATGATAATAAGAACTATAATTAACAGTGATATCTAAGTATTTTTTTCTAAAAGGAGATGTATTCTTTCTGTTCCCCCTCAAATATGATGGGAAAAATAAAGAAATAACCTCAAATTGCTAAAATGTATGAAAAAAACCTCATAGCTCAGTGTTATATAACAAACAAAAAAAAATTTAAGAGATTGGAGGTGTTCTGATTTCTGAGTGAGATATTAAGAAATTAAGAAATTGGGGAAGCTGAGGCAGGAGGATTACTTGAGTCCAGGAATTCAAGGTTATAGTAAGCATGATCAGTCCACTGTACTCTAGCCTGTGTGACAGCGTGAGACCCTATCACTATTTTTTTTAAAGTTAAATTGTAAATTCCCTCATCCCTGTCAAAGTTACAAGAAGATCATTATACAGAGGCACTATCCTAGCAGCATTGATTATGGAGAAAAAACATGGCCAAAAACCAGAAAATAATCATAAAAGACCTCCAAATAGCCAAAAACAAAGTTGGTATCCATATCCTTATGTTAAGATACATTGCTTCCTCATATTTTCAAGGAGAGGCTTTTTTCTCCCTTCAAAAAGGAAAGAGTTGTGGTTGGCTTTTCCCCCCTAATTTTAAAGAGAAAAAATTTCAGAATATAGAAAGAGGTAAATGAAAGAATCCCATGATCTCATTAACCAAAGATAATGACCATAAACATTTTGGGGTCCATAATTCTAGACTTTTCCTTATCTAGTTGCATTTTATATGTTATATGATATGATCTGTTATTTGCCGTAATATGGCAAAATATATTTCCATGGCAATACATATAGATCTACATGGCAACATTTTTGACGATGTACAGTATTGCACATATGCATTTGCCAATATTTATTTAAGCATTTCTCAATTGTTGGGTATTTATGTTGCTCCTTTTTTTTTTTTTTACTGTCACGAACAATTATATAACTGCACTTTTTTTCACATGCTTGATCCATTATTATTTTCAGTTAAAGTTTTAAGTAAATAGTGCAAGAACATTTTAAAAATTGATACTGATTGCTCTGGAGATTTGACCTTTTTTCATTCTCAACAAATATATGACAATGTCTGTTTTCTTATACTCTCACCGATATTAGGAATTTTTATTATTTTTAATCTTAGATAATCTAACAGATAAAAAGTGCTACTGTGCTTTACATTTAATTTCCTTATTACTGAGGATGAACTCCTTTTCAGATGTGGCTTATATTTCATCTTTTGTGAATTACCTGTTCCTATATTTTGTTATTTGTTGTTTTTTTGGATGTACAGAAATTTGTTTTCATGTAGTCAAATATATCAATTTCCTTAATAACTTTTAGTTTTGATATTAGGCTTAACAAAGGTCTTGTCTTCCCCATTCCAAGATTATAAAACTACTCCACCTATGTTATCATCTAAGTCCTGTAGTTTCAATTTTTACATTTATATAATTTTTATTCCAAACAAATGCATGTAATTCATTTGGGATTTCTTTTACTTTAAAATGTGAATAAGGATCTATGTTAACTTATATTCTAAATAATTAGCCATGTGTCCTAGTATCACATATTGAATAAAATAGCCTTTTCCCAGTGATTTAAAATATCACCTTTATCATATATTCCCATATGTAATGTGTCTATTTCTATAAGTCCTATTCTATTTCATTGAACTTCAGGATCTTTACTAAAACATGCTGTTCTGATTACTGTCATTTATGTTTTTGTACCTGGAAAAGTAATCAAAACCCTTTTACTTTACCTTTAATTTAGTACTATCAAATCTTATTATTTGGTTTCTTAGGCCACTGCATCTAAGAAATAGTAAACCGTAGAGCAGGAAGAGTGCGGCCTAGGCATACTAACACAGTAACAAGAAGTGAGAACTGGAAGCGTGAGAGTAGAGGAGGAAAAATATAAAAAGAGAACACAGTAATTGAAAAAGAACAGCAGTATGGAATTTTTTAGTTTAAGGTCAAATATTATAACATGACAATAATATGAGTAAAATATCTACATTCACTAATTATACTTCCTCACTTCTTCTTACTATTTTACTACTGCAAAATGGCCTCTATCCAAAAATTATAGAACCCACATTGTTTTCCAAGTATACATGTAACATTTATGAAAAGTGACTTTGTTCAAGGTCAGTCAAGTCTCAACAGATTTTGAAGAATTTGTATCTTAGATACCATATTCTTCAGCTTTAAATCAAGTTAAAAATTAGTAACTTCTAGAGTCTGAAGGGCGCCCAGATTCATGTGTTGAAATCGAATCCCCATTGTGGTGGTATTAAGAGGCTGGAAGTGATTAAGTCATAAGGGCTCTACTCTCATGGATGGTTGTAAGATGTAAAAGGGCTGGAGAGAAGTAACTTAGGCCTTTGTTCCCTTCCATATGCCACCAGGTGAGCACACAGCATTTGTCCTCTGAGGAGGATGCGGCAACAAGGCACTATCATGGGAGTGGAGACCAGGCCCTTACCAGACAGTGGAAGCTTGATCTTGGACTTCCAGACCGTGGAACTGTGCAAAATAAATCTCTATTATTTATAAATTACCTAGTCTGGGATATTTTGTTATAGCAGCATAAAGGAAGTAAGACAGTAACAAAAAGATAACTAGATTGGGTGTGTATATGTAGGCAAACCCTCTCTCAGATGACCTTCAAGTGACGCATAAATGTCAAGGAGCCAGCATGTGAAAATCTGGGGCAGTCAGAGAAAAAAGCTATAGTAAAAAGGTACTAAGTCAGTGACAACCTTCACATGATCAAGAACAGAAAGAAGGTCAGTGTGACAGGACACAAGAATGAGGAACAGACTAGCATGACATGAGATGATCGAGGTAAGCAGGGGCAGATCATGTGGGCCAAGCAGGATTTTACTCTATATTTAATGTGAAAAAGGAAGGTTTAAGGAAGAGAGTGTGAACTAAAATAAAATCCTAACTCCCCCCCACTGACTGAACAGACCCCCTCTTGGCCAAGAGGACCCCACAGAAATCTTAAAACAGTTCCCAGCCATGACAAGATGGGAGGTCAGACATGTTTTATACCCCCTCCCTTGCTAATAGCCATCACACTTTTTTCCTAAGAGCTAAACAGAAACGAATCTCGTGATCCAGACCAGCATTTTTTCCTGATAAGAGACCACCAACCATGGAGTGGTTTTAACCAGTCTAAGGCACACGCACAGAGAGGGTTTTCATGTCCTCTGCTTCACCTTCTGACACAAGAGGGCAGCCGTTTTCTGAACATGGACCCCACAAAAGGGCATAAAGCTTGATTGCACAGGTGCATGTTTCTGCTTTCATAAATATTCATGGCTCCTCCTATAGCTTGTTAAATATGTATATTTGGCCATCCTACACAGTATATAAATTCCTGTTCCCATTGCCCCTGCCTCAAAGCACATGTTCCTGGCTTCTGGCCAGGGTCTCAGCTTACCAGCCTATTGGAATGGCCACCCACAGGCTGCAACGCTTTATGAGAAATAAAGCTCTCCTTTCCAAATTATGAACTTTGTTACTTCTTCAGTTAACAGGAATGACATGATCTGATGTACAGTTTTAATATATCACTTTGGCAACTCTGTGGAGAGTGGACTGCAGGTAGGTAGGGACAGAAACAAGTGATCAGGTCTACTAATGTTAGTCTGCAGGTAGGTAGGGACAGAAACAGGTGACCAGGTCTACTAATGCTAGTCTGTAGGTAGGTAGGGATAGAAACAGGTGACAGGTCTACTAATGTTAGTTAAGATAATGATGGTGGCTTAGACTAATGATGGACAGACATAAATAGTTTCCAACTATGTTTTAGAGATATCATCAACTTAACTGCTATTTATCACCAACTTCTTATGCTCACCTCACCCACCACATGGTTTATTCCAGTCTTAGAGCCTTACTATGCTCCTTCCCACATGCCATACTCTCTGCTTTGAATGCCCTTCCTATTTCTTTTGTTTTACCTACTTAACTCCTTAGTTCTTAAGGATTATGTTCAGGCAATTAATATTTCCTTAATCTGGGTTGGCAGGTTCTCCTTTGCGCTCCCGCATCCAGTGAATGTCATCCACACATATGCATTTATATATATAGATGCACACACGTGTATACATATTGTTAAAATTTAATTCTCGCCTACTAAATTCCATCAACAAACTGTTTCATACTAAGATACTAAGGGCTAGACAATGAGCTCTCAACTTTTAGATATAATAAATACCATTTATATGAGAATTAATAGGTGAATTATGGATATGAAAGGATGTAGAACTGTTCTAGAATGCCTGTAAATATAATTATATTCCAAATATATTATTTAAGGGAAGTATATATGTTAAATATTCTAGAAAAAAGAAAATTATTTTGTAAAACAAATATTCTATTTGTGTATTTATTTTGTGAATTTGGATTTTAAGAGGCTTTTTTCTTAATAAAAATATTTATTCTTACTTATGTCTGATTCTGAATTCAAATATACTAATTTATCTTTCTTTTGGAAATTTCTTCTTTCCTTGGTTTTTAGTTTTTTTGAAATGGTGTTAGAAAGGCTTAATAAGGCCAGGCGCAGTGGCTCATGCCTGTGATGCTAGCATTTTGAGAGGCGGAGGCGGGAGGATTCCTTGAGGTCAGGAGTTCAAGACCAGCCTGACCAAGAGTGAGACCCTGTCTCTACTAAAAATAGAAAAAAACTAGCCAGGTACCTGTGGTCCCAGCTACTCAGGAGGCTGAGGCAGGAGGATCACTTGACCCAGGAGTTTGAGGTTGCAGGGAGCTATGATAACGCTATTGCACTTTAGCCCGGACAACAGAGCAAGACTATCTCCAAAAAAGAAAGCTTAATAAGATTGTGTTTTAAGGAAGAAAAGTAAATGAGCCAAACCAAATTCATTCAGAATTAATAGTTAGAAAATTACTAACTTTTATTTATTTGCCCCTTGTCTATAAAAGGACATATATAATACTGGGAAAATAGATTTAAAAATGGTAAAGTTAGGGAAAAAAGAAAAAGAAAGTACCAAAGAGAGAAATAAAGAAGAGAAAACAGCTAAAGATAAAAATATATCCTTAAGTTGGGGGTCACAAGATATTTTCTAAAAGATTAGCATATTTGCCTGAAAAAAGTTCTTTCTGGTATGTGATATATGTAAATGCAGACATCGTTATATATTGATAACCCAGCTGTTTCCTAAAAATTAAAAACAACATAAAAGTTTAATGTGCTGCAGGCTGTTTCTCTGATTACTCTTCCTCTTCTTATGGTTATTATTTCTATCGTTTAGTGCTCTTTTTATAGGGAGATTATTTTTATGATCACTTACTATGCCATATGTATTAACCATTCATTCTAGAAACTTTCTCAAGAGGAAGAGAGCTCTTCCCAAATGGTAGGTGAATACATGACCAGTATGTAGACAACTGGCCTCTGTGTATGACTGCACAAACACATCAGTGTTCCAGAGTAGCAGTGAATAGAAATAAGTAAAAGTACAGTATAGCTACTGAACAGAAACTAGTCTAGTCTGCTTTGGATATTGAAAGGCACAAATCCACCCTGGTACCATTATTGTGATTTTACATTTGCTTTAATATAAGTCAAGAGGATATACAAATGTACTAATATTAGTGATGTTAAAGCACCTTAGAGGAACAAGATTTTGAAGACGGCTGTGGCCTGGAGATGGAGTAAATCAGTAGATGACGACAGCGAAAGTTTACAACTGGCATTATACCTGCAACAGGACTTGACTTGGAGGCTGCACCAGCTTGGAGGTTACAGGCACGTGCTTGGCCATGAGTAGAGCAGTTGGAGTCGCCTCCCTGGGTGTCCTTATTTATAGGTTTACTCCAATCCCAAAGTTTTGAAGAAAGTGTTTATGAAGACAGAGAGGTAGTCCATGACCATCTTCTCTAAAATAGTGCCCTATCCCCAAGTGACTCTGTGTCACCTTACCCACCCTTATTTTCTTCATAGCACTTATCATAACTGAAGCTATAGTATTTATATTTTGTTTATTTTCTGTGTGCCCCATTAGAATGTGAGCTCCATGAGGGAAGGGAATTTACTGTTTTGTTCATTTTTCTACTTTTAGCACCTTGAACAAAATGAATATTTGTTGAATAAATGAGTGAATAATGAATGAGAGATCTCCCAGTTTATCAGCCTCTTCCTACCTTCCTTACCTAGTCAATCCAGCCTAGATTCACATTTCATCATTTCCACAAATCCCTGTAACAGTTTCATCAGCCACCCTTCCACCCCCAATCCTTTTTCATACATTTCACCACACTTCCATGGCAGAATCCCGCCTGTGTCTATCTCTGTGTCTCTTTACACATATACACGCACACCCCTTTTCTCTATAACTTTTTTCTATACTTATTCTCATGCTGTTGGAAGCACAGATAAACAACATAGAAAGGAAATAATTATTGAGCAGCACCTATTAAGCACCTATCACTACGTTAGGTACTTCCATAAATATTATTCATCCTTGGTACAAACCCTCGTACAGATATCTTGTTGCCTTTCCACCTCATTCATACACATTTACTTACCTAAGTCCCCATGCTAACTTTCTCCTCTCCAGTCTCAGATGGGGGAGTACCATTCCCTCCTGTGCTGTGCTTATCTCTATCTGTGCTCTGGGTTTTGTTCCTTTCCACTTTCTCACTGCACTTTCTCATATGTGCCTTCTCTCCTGTATGTCAGGCATGCTTCCCCCTTTTTGGATCTTTCTAATTAACACAGAAACATGGTCAAATATCTATCCATCAAAAAAAAATCTCCCTTAGAGTAACTTCTAACGGGTGCAAAGATTTACTTTTGTAGTGGCAAAAATGCTCTTAAAGTAGATTGCGGTGATGCTCACACAACACTGCAAATATACTAAAAACTACTGTACACTTTCAGTGGGTGAATTATATCACATGTGAACTATATCTCATTAAAGCTGTTTAAAAAATTCACCCTTAAATTATTTTCTCTATTCACTGTGTTTACTTTATCACCTCCCTTTCACAGCACAATCCTCTACCTTCTAAGCTACTTAATCCAAGATCACCAATGACCTCAGAAAAATACAATGGACACTTTTCAGTTCTTTCAATCTTCTTTCAGACAGGTTCTAAAATATTCACGTGGTCATGCCACAAACCTTCAGTGGTTCCCCACTGCCTTATATAACACAGTTAAAACTATTTTTTATGCCATTGAAGGCCTTTTATGATCTGCCTCCTGTCCCTCTCTCACCTTATCACCTTCCGTTCATTCCATGTACACTATATCCTCCAGCCATGATCTCTTATCTATGTGGAGGAAGCTTATGCAGTTTCCTCTGTGCGGATGTCCTTAGCTTATGACTCCACTCACTGATCTTCTTCATGCTTTAATATGCAGCTCCAGCCTCTCATTGCCCAGAAAACATGCATGGATTCTGTCAGTTTACGTTTAGTACCTATCCTATGCTGTGTGTACACACATATATTTATCTCTATATACTGAATTTATCACAGTGTATTATAATTATTTGCTTACCCTATTTTCCCATTAGATGAACTCTAGCTGATTGAAGGTGGGAACTTGCCTTTCAACTCCTTAACCTTATTACTTCATTTGGGTTTAGTAAAAAAGAAGAAAAATTAATGTTGAAAAAGAATAATAAATTAATGACCTAGTCATGTTTTCTGCTTTTTTGTTGCCTCACTTAACAATGAACTCAGCACATGTCCTCTAGGAATGGTCTCTAATAACCTCTCTAGTGTTAACATTTTATGATTCTTTCTATGATCTAATCATGAGTTCATATTCTTTTTATAACTGTGTTTTCTAACCAAGGGATTTAACTGTGAACAACATAAGGGAAGGAACTAACAGTTGGTGAGTACTTATATGACAGGATAGGCACCATGCAAAACATTTTACATGCATTATATCTAATCTAATCTTCTAAGTGGTGGGCATTAATTATCACACCAATTCTATATAAGAGGAAACAGAGTCTGAGGAAGATCCAAGTTACACAACTAGTAGGCAACAGAGCCAGGTATCAAATCCACATTTATTTATTCATTCTAATGTATCACACTGCATTGTACCATAAGATTTAGCATTGGTAAATCATATGGAATGGCTATAATTTTATAAAAGACTATCACATTTATTTTAACAAAATGTAGAAAGCTTTGAGCACTAAAGATGTATATTTATATTAATAGTTATAAGTTACAAAGCAATATATTCTCATTTCAAGAATATCAAGTACCTACCATCTTTAGAACATCAAAAGCCACATTTATTTAATAAATGTGTATTATATATATGCTATAAAATATAAAAATAAATTAGCATGTTATGAGTAGAAAACTATCCAGTTAAGGCTTAATTTTCTAATAATTAACTACTTGGGGTTGTGGGGAAGAAAAGGAAGTCAAAAAAACTCAAAGCAAAAGTTCTAAATTGTTTGTTTTGTTTTTTTTTTTTTTGAGACAGTCTGTTCTTTCGCCCAGGTTAGAGGGCAATCACCGTTCACTGTAATCTTGAACTCCTGGGGCTCAAGCAATCTTCTTGCGTCAGCTTCCTGAGTAGCTAGGACTATAGAGGTGTGCATCATCATGCCCAGCTAATTTTTCTTATTATTTTAGAGGTGAGGTCTGGCTATATTGCCCAGGCTGGTCTCAAACTCCTGACCTCAAGAAATCCTCCTGTCTTAGCCTGTGGAGTTACTGGAATTACAGATGTAAGCCACTGTGCCCAGAAAAAGTATTAAATAGTCTTTAGCAAATGATGATCATGAAAAATAAATATTAAAAATGTATTTGGTATGGTGGTTCCTCAAAAAGTTAAACATGAAATTACCCTATAATACAGAAATTCCACTTCTGGGTATATATCCAAAAGAACTGAAAGCAGGGGCTTGAACAGATACTTGTACATCAATGTTCATAGCAGCATTATTCACAATAGCCAAAAGGTGGAAACAATCTAAAATGCCCGTCGATAAATGAATGAATAAACAAAATGTGGTATATACACAAAATGGAATATTATTCAGCCTTAAAAAGGAAGGAAATTCTGACACATGCTACAACATCGATAAACCTTGAAGATACTATGCTAAGTAAAATAAGCCAGACACAAAAGGACAAATATTGAATGATTTCACTTACATGAGATACACAGTGTAGTTGGATTTATAGAGATAAAAAGTAGAATGGTGGTTGTCAGGGACTGGCGGGAGGAAGGAGTGGGGAGTTACTGTTTAATGCATAGAGAGTTTCAGTTTGGGAAGATGAAAAATTTCTGGAAATGGATGGTAGTGACGGTTGAACAACAATGAGAATGTTCTTAATACCATTGAACTATATGCTCAAAAATGGTATAAATGGTCAATTTTATGTTATGTACATTTATTTTACCACAAAAAACCTTTATTTAAAGTTATAATGTGTTAGTCTAGGTGAAAGAAAAAATATAATTTAGTTTATACCTATTTTTGACTATATATCTAATATCTAATGGAATATGTCCAATTTCAAGTATCCTACCAAGTTAACAAATATTTATTGTCCCATTTTGTCTGAACACCTGCCCTGAACTCTGAGTCTAAAAACATGGTCATCAAAGACCTATACAAGAGTCTTCTAGATCTCTGCTGTCTAATACTGTAGCCACTAGTCAAATGTGTCTATTTTAAATTTAAATTAACTAAAATGAACTAAAATTAAACATTCAGTTCCCCAGTCACATTAGCCACATTTCAAATGCCCAATAACTGCATGTGGTTCATGGCTACTATATTGGACAGTGTAGGTATAGAATATTTTCATCACTGAAGAAAGTTCTGGATAGCACTCTTCCAGACTATAGTCTAGTTTACAGTAAATTTCTTTGGTAATCATTGGTGTGTACATGAGGACTGAGGTCAAACCAGAATAAAAACAAAGAGCCAACCACATAAGAGAACAACCGGCTTATTGAACGTTTCACTTTTTAACTAGCTATGACAAACAGATATAGGCTGTGTGCTATCTATCATGTAAATGTTGCATGAACTCTAATGAAGAGAAAGGTAGAGTTAGTTATCTATCATCATGGACATACTAAGAGACAAGTCTTTTAAAAAATAGGATCCCACATTGGGAGAAACAGTGTTAAGTACATTTTCATAGCAACTCTATGGAATATTATGAACTTTCAAAATCAAAAGTACAGAGATTATATATAGTAACAAAAAATATGCTGATATGTTATGTAAAACAGAATATTATAAAATCAGTTCTATAGTGTGAATTCCATTACATATCAGCTATGTACACATATGGATAATTACTACAAGGAAACATGAAAAACAAAAACATGTCATATATTTGTTGAAGAATTATGGGCATTTAATAAAGTAACACTGATTAAATATTGTCAAAACAGTAATAAAGAAAGGAAATAAGCATATGCTATTCTACCCACAATGAAATTATGTACTATTTTGCAATACCACTTGCATGTTGCTCTAACCTCAATGCTATATACAGAATCCTATACATGCTCTGTGTCAGGTAGTCAATTATTGTTCTAACAAAATAAAATGCCCCTGAAAGTAACATTTGCAAAGAACTGAAAAACTGGAAGAATCTTTAAGAGTTTATCTGACCCAGTTCTCTGCCTCTCTACAGTTTTTAAAACTGAAAAACAGCAATTTAAAACTTGTACAATTTAAGGCATATATACATTTAGTACACAGTGCTTTTGTGTACTAACTTTTATCTAGCACATAAGCTAGGTGATAATATGCCACTTTACATAAATATGTACTTACACTTTCAACGTGGTTGGGTCACAGTAGAACTATGAATGAATACATCAAATGCTACTGAGAAATGACAAAACCTACCCATTACAAATAATGTTCCATTCCAAATGATATATAACTTTCCCTATGAATCAAAGCCCCTGGTTTCTTCAATATAGTTCTTTTCTTTTCTTTCTTTCTTTCTTTTTTTTTTTTTTAAGACAGAGTCTCACTGTGTTGCCCGGGCTAGAGTGCCGTGGCGTCATCCTAGCTCACAGCAACCTCAAACTCCTGGGCTCAAGCGATCCTCCTGCCTCAG
>CAUYSK010023347.1:0-21615 GCA_963575035.1 Avahi laniger | reverse complement strand
CCAAACCCCCCAAAGCCCGTACAACCACTTGATACTCTGTCAAAAAAAAAAAAAAAAAAAAAAAAAAAAAAAAAACAAAAAAAACTGATTGATAGAAAAAAATGGCAACTTAGCTGAACTGTTATATTTTTTCAAATAGATACTAATCATGTTATGTAAATGCTGCTTAAAGGCTGAGTTTGGGTTTGTTATCAAAAAGTGGCAAAAAATAACAAATATAATTTGTAAGAAAATAATTAGTGAGTGTGATTCCTTTATTCTCAAAATAAGAATTTAGGCACAAGAAAAATGAATGAAAGTTATTGATAGCAAACAATTTTCCTCTTATCTAGTCCCTATTGTTGGCAAAATTCACACAGGCCAACGGAAACTGAAGCTAGAACAATTGCCTGGATATAAGCTCAGGCCCAAACCCCAATACTTTGCTGTTATTAGTTAGTGCTAACCATACCAAGCCCCCCAATATATCAGTGGCTCCTCAGCTCTGGAGTAATATAAACTAGGACAAAAGCCATTTGGTTTGCACTAGCTCTGGTTATTTTATTATCCATGTGGCATCCTCCAAACGATGTGAATCAAGCAATGACCAGGGTCAAGTCTGAGTAAGAGAAATAGACTATCACATGATTTTAATAAGCTCACATGTTTTAATATCAACTCAAATTCAATTTCTATTTTTCCATTTCCTGGCCAATCACCACTCCCATACTGAAATGTGGGGGCTCAAACCTTTGACTTTCTTCCTGGAGAAATCTCATCTTCTTCAATTAGTCCATAAATAACCACTAAGATCCACGCCATCCCTCAACAATCCTAAACAAATGTCCAATTCATTCTTCGCATCCCCACATAAGCCTTTCTTTTAGTGGAGTTTCCTGGATCCATGGTCCAGAGGCTTACTCTGTGACAAAAGTATTCTGACTCAATTATCTGTGAAGGAAAATATCAAAGAAAAGCCACTGTGAAGATGTCTGGCCTCTCAAAATTATATTGCCTTCCAGAGCTCATGTTAGGAGTATAGGAGCTGAAGTTTCCTGTCTGAACTCCATTTCAATTAGATTTTAATATCAGACCTCCCTCTGATTATTGATATTATACCACACAATTTTCAAAAATTGAATTTGCTGTGCACTATCCTTGCTGGCTCTGTAGTTTCATCATCACATTTGCCTTCATCCTGCATTCCAAATTGTCTGTGTGAACAAGCTCCTAATCAAAATCGTATTCCACTCTTGAAAGTGCAACATTACAAGGCTAACTTTGTAAAAATGGAACCTTCTTAACTTGAGTTTTGTAAATGATTGTATAATCTTCTTAACATCAATGGTTTAACGTGCTCTCAGAATGAAGTAAAAAATGGGAAGGGAGATTTGCAAGCTTTAATAATCTTGCTTCTGCTAATGAAGATTTAATGAGACAGTTGTCTACCAAGGTGACTTCTCTGCAATATCTTCCGGATAACACATAAAATGGGCCTCTGTTAGGGGAGAATGCAGTTCTTTGTATTTAAGTCATCATATGACATTAACAAAAAATAAATTTACAAACTGCAGGTGGAATAACTATGGTGTGCTATATCGCCACTTCATAAGTTTCAACTATCCTTACAGCAATTGAATTAACTCATTCTCTTTCCCCTTTTTTTAAAAAATAGGTTTAATTTATCTATTTATTTGTTTATTTTAGGCCAACTTCACTATTTTCTTTTCTTTTTGTAGAGATGGAGTTACCCAGGCGTGTCTCAAACTCCCACCACTTCACTTCCTAGTAGACACCAATTATGCCGGAATGAGGATTGTGAGATTATGTGAAGTCACTGGGAAAGGTCATCATGACCAGTTAATGATGGCTGCCATGAGTTTGGGAGTAAAAAGTGGTACCATATATGGGCAAGATATCTTGCATCCCTGGTCTACATGAACTCAAAAAGCTAGACTGACCAAAGTTTCCTATTATTTACCTATTATACTTTAGGGAAATGTTTCCCAGGCTTTTGGAATGAGAACTATCAGACTTGAGGTTGGAAATGCAAACTTTTGAAAGGTTTCTCAAAAGATACTAACATAATGGAAGTGAAGGACTGCTTTAGAACTTTGCAAATTTTTTGCATGTGAATTTTATTATTGCAAGCAGGATTCCAGGGAAAATAAAAAATAGATATAGACTTATCTAGGAGATTAAGAAGGAGAAAGTGGAGTATAATCTCCACCTCAAATCATAGATCCTTCTTGTTCCCCAAATTTACACTAAAGAGTTAGAATGATGCACCTGCCTTAGACACACATCAGTTAAGTGTCAGTGGAGATAGAGAATTGTGGAAATTATTCAGAAATTCATTGAATTACCTGATAATTGTTTCAAGTTCCTATTTCAATCATACTGTGGAGACCTAACCATAATTTACTTCCTGGCTCAGTGATCCTAACAATTCATGTGCTGCTATCTCCTAATATCATACAGTTTTATCACAGATTATAGTTTTATATGTACAAGAAAATGCATAAATGAAAATATACGATTTTCCACAAATACGTTTGTACACATCCATCTACATATGAATGTACCTATCTGTTGAATCCTCCCTCTTCCTCCTCTTCCCCTTTTACTCTTTCACATACACACACTCACAAAACACACATACACACACACTATGTAGCTATTTATGTTAAGGCATTCTGATAAAGGAAAACTTTTAAAAAGTCCACAGAAATTAAAGTTACTCAAGATGCATGCATCACGATTTAACGAATAAAAATAACAATGTTGTGTAACACGCAAAATCACAACATATTGCAAAAGATAATTGAAATCCTTGCATATGCCTAGGATATTAATATTTTTCCCTGCTTTTTTGTAATTAGATTGATGTGAGTATTTAAAAATCTGCTCCACACATGGGCTTAAAGATGCCAGGTTTTTCCTGAGTCATTCTGCCGACTTAGATCCTGGGGTTCGAATGTGTCTTCTATTCCAGTGGTATACACACATGTGATATTTTAGCATCACTGCCAGGTGCTGGCAATATCAGCACAGATGCAAGGGCACACTATTGTTGTGAAAAAAAATCATTCATTTACTGAGCACTTTCAGTTTCCTAATGACAATAGTAGCCACTACAATTCAATCTCATTTGTAGCCTCATATTTATAGGCTTCTGGGACAAGAAACATTTTTGAAGTTTAGCCATTATTTTAAGTCCGGTTCCCTAGATGCAGACCCGAGGTGGGGATTTGGATGCATGTGACGTACTGAAGGAGGTGCTCAGGGGAGAGGGAAGAAGACAGGAAGGGGACCAGGGCCAGCAAGAGTTGGTCTACCACGAAACAAGAAGGTCAACACTTGTACCCCTGACGCATTAGTTTGCTGGGCCCGCCATAGCAAAATACCACAGACTGAGTGGCTTAAAAAACAGAAGTCTGCTGTGTCACAGTTCTAGTGGCTGCAAGTCCAAGATTAAGGTGCTGGAGGAGCCGGGTCCTCAGAGGGCCATAAGGGAAGGAACTGGATCAGACCTCTCTCCTTGGCTTGCAAGTCCCACCCTCCGGCTGGCCCTTCATGTGGCCTTTCCTCTGTGCCCTCCTGCCTTTGGTGTCTCTTTTTGGGGCAAATTTCCTCTTCTTATAAGGACACCAGACAGATTGGATTTGGGCCACATTAATCACCTCTTTGAAGGCCCTAGCTCCAGATTCAGTCATATTCTGTGGTACCTGGGGTTAGCACTTGAACATATGAATTTTGGATGGACATGATTCAGCCTGTAACCCCCATCAATCTGTGGGTCACTGGCTGTAGGCCACCTCTGGGGAAGAGGGCATGAAATGACCTTTTGGATGTCTCTGGAAAAGCACTTGGAGCAGAGTGGTGCTGGGAAAGGCAATCTGGCAGGGTACCCCACCGCATCCACCGCAGACATTATCATAAATAGGAAGAGCTGGTATTTCCTGAACCCTTAATAAGATATTTCATCAAATTCAGGGACCCATGAATTATCAAATGTACTATTATTTTAACTACTATATAGAAGGAAACAGAGCCCAAGATGGGGGTCTAATAGGAAACCTCCACTTAAAGTGGGATACCAAAGAACTAAATCTTCAGTGTTGGAATAAATGAGCAATAAAACCACCATGCAGAAAGGGCAATAAGAAACTTTTGTGTTTTGACCTTGGCACAGGATGAGAGAAAGAAAAGAAAAATAACTGCCTTAAGAATTTGGACCAGAAGCTCTTACTAACATGGGTTTTTGACTTTAATTCACACTACTATGGTGGTCCAAAAATCTTAAGCAGACAATTTAATTTAAAGTTCCTGCAAATAACTGGCAGAAGCAAATACCTACATGGCCACACAGTGAAGATGACACTGATTATAAAACATTTCTTCCACATATGTAAAATAACAGTAACAATAAAGATAAATAAAATTTGCTATGTTTTGGGCTTTTTTCCTTTAGGGATTAGTAGACTACAGCAGGTGGTCCAAATTTGGCTACCACCTCTTATTGTTAATAAAGCTTTATTGGATAATAATCACACCATTCATTTCTGTGTAGTCAGTCTATTTCTGCTTTTGTGCTATAGCAGCACAGTTGAACAGCTGTAAAAGAGACCGCATGAGCTACAAATCTGGAAAGAGCTATTATCCAAGCCTTTACAGAAAATGTTTGCTGACATCTGTTGAACTTCCACCTATTAACACATTTAATTTTCACTACAATCTTATGTGGTAGATAGAATTGTATCTCCATTTTAGAGACAGGAAAATTGAGGCACAAGAGGTTAAATGACTTACTCAATGTCATAAGCTAGTAAGTAGTATAAAAAAGATTTGATCATAGGCATGTCGTTTTTGTCTTCCAGCAGTTAACTACGCAAGAAAGGAGGGTGTGCCAAAAAAAAGATCAAAAAAAAGCAAAAAAAGCAAAAAAAAAAAAAAAAAAAAAAAAAAAGAGGGACTGCCTGAGAGTAGGAACTCAATAGACAGTTTGTCACATGAATAAATGTGGCAGAACCAAGATTTTAATCCAGGCCACTCTGAATCCAAATCCCAATATCTCTTAGAAATTAGACATAAAAATTTAATTAACAGCAGAGACTCCCTTAACCTCTCCACTTAACTAACTTGTCAGAGGAAACCACACCATTTCCTCTGGTAAAAACATGCTGACACATGCATCCACTAGGGTACTTACAAGTACCTTTGCTCCCAGCAGTTGAGGTGTATAAATCTCACTTTAATCAGTATTTTAATTAACTGACCTACTATGGTCCTGAAGACATTGAGGAAGAGGTCATTCGTTGTGCCAAAAGAAAACTTTCTGTGAGTTAACAAAGAATCCAAAGACAGAAAATATTTTTTCTTGACAAAGTACGTATTTGTTTTCTAATGTCTACCAGAAAAGACATTATTTTTGTTAACAATTGAAATGAATTAAAAGCCCTATCTATTTGAATTGAATATCCAGTATAAATTTTAAAATCATTTAAAATTGAGGTACTTATACCTGTGCTTATAAATATTCCTATAAAATATTACACTTAAAGTCCTTTTCTTTAATGAATTAACTAATTAATTAATTTTTTTGAGACAAAGTCTTCTCTCTGTCACCCAGGCTGGAGTGCAGTGGCCTGATCATAGCTCACTGCAGCCTCGGACTCCTGGGATCAAGTGATCTTCCTGTCTTAGCCTCCCAAGGAGCTAGGACTACAGGCACCCACCACCACACTTGACTAATTTTTTTTTTTTTTAACTTTTTGTAGAGACGGAGTCTTGCTATGTTGCATAGGCTAGTCTTGAACTCCAGGCCTCAAATGATCACCCTGCATTAGCCTTCCAAAGTGCTGGGATTACAGGCATGAGCCACTGTGCCTGGCCAAAATCTTTCTTAAAAGATTTTTTTAAACAATAGTAAAATGATAATTAAGAAATTAATGGGAAAAAAATAATTTTCTAGGTTATTAAAACATTTTTTAATGTAAGCAGGAGTATGTTAACCTATTGGTAATAGCAAGAAGATGGCAGGGTCTCTTCTCAAGAGGAGCCTGCTGTCCAGTGGGGAAACCCGCATGGAACGCAGGCAGGTCTGGCTCCAAAGTGCTTGCTTTTAACCACTGTATTCTACTACCTTTCCCCGGGAAATGCCATTCTGCACAAAGATCTATGCAAAGTGCGTAAAAAGCTTTCTAATCAGAGCAGAAGGAAGGATACATTTGAACTGAGTTTTGTATGGCTCATGGGAGCTTAGCAAGAGAACAAAGAAAAGAGAAAGAAATTTAAAAAAAAAAAAAAAATTTAAAAAAATGTGCAGAGGCCAGAGGCATAAAACAACATATCAAGGTCAGAGAAATTAAAGTGGTTCAGTAACAGTAGAGGGTAGGGTGAATGTTGGATGAAGCCAGAAAAAAAAAAAAATAATATTCAAGCCAGAAAAAAATAATATGCAAGAAAAAAAATAATATGCCTAGCTCGGCTTTCAGTCAATGAGCAGCAGGGAATCATTGAAGAATGCAAACAGTAGAATGAGGAACTCATCTTTTCATTATTCAACGTTGTCGTTCTGGCAGCGGTGTATAAAATGACTTGGATTGGGAAGGGAGGGGTCTCTCCAAATCTTCCTTATCACCGTTCCTCTCCTCCCCTCCTACTCTACATCTCACCACGCCCAAAGGCTGTCCTTAGCCTCTTCTCACCGTCTCTGCTCCCTCGACAGACCGATCTTACCCACTCCCTTCACTTGCAACCTCTTCAAGCGACGTGGATCCCTCTCCTGAGAAACAGTCTAATGCTGCACGTTCATAGCAGCTTGCGGCGGAGGAATCTCAGACTCCACGGATCCAGTCGGACTGACAATCCCCCAACGCATACTGTGAACTAAAATTAGTAATTAACCTTATCATTCCACCAAACAGACAAGCCAGGAAATCAGACGCCTTCCTAAATTCCTCTTTGCCTCTCACCACTCCTTCCATTTTACCCTTCAATTTCAAATTGATATTTGTGTTGTGATAACACAACCTGTAATAGCCCCATCCCCGCTTCTTAGTGTGGGGCCTCCTATATGTCTCTCTCTGTCTAGTCTTGTCCCTCTCCCATCTATGTTCTACATTCTGATTAAACAACAACAAAAAGTTTAAAAAAATCATGCTGCTCCTTCCTTTCAATTCTTCTGTGGCTCTCCATAGCCTACAACAGTGGTTGGTCCCCAATCTTTTTGGCACCAGAGACCAGTTTCATGGAAGAAGTTTTTCTACCAATGGTGGGGAGGGGAGACAGGAGGGGCGGAGGAGCTCAGGTGGTGACGTGAGCATGGGGAGAGGCTGTAAATACATTTGAAGCTTCCCTCCTGCCTTGGCCGCTCACCTCCTGCTCTGTGGCCTGGTTCCTAAGAGACCATGGCCCAGTACCAGTCCATGGCCCCGGGCTGGGGGCTGCAGAACCACAGAATCATGAGAAATAATAAATCATAGCTTTAAGCCACTAAGTTGTGTGGTGGTATATCCTGCAACAATACAGAAGTGGAGGTGATTTGAAAAGTGTAGTGGAAGGAACTGAGAGTCTAAACTAGGGCAGTGGTGGTGGGAATAGAAAGCAGTATGGGAGTTAGTTTAATGTTTTCTATGTTCTGTGCTGGGAAATCTACTAAGTATCCTGCAGGATTCATATTTATCAATAATTGATGGTTTATACTTGCACATTTCTTTAAAGATTTGAAAACCCTTATACACTTTGGTAAACATTTTCTGAAGTGTTTGTTACACATCAGGCACTTTACAAGCATTAGTTCATTTAATTCCCATAGCAACACTATGCAGCGAGTCATACTATTATCTCGTTTTATAAATGAGGGGAACAAGGCTCATAAAGTTAGATACTTGGCCTTATGAAATGGCTGGTAAGTGGTGGAACCAGGATTCAGACATCTCTGTCTGACCCCTGAGGAATTGCTTACAAATTCTCTTCTACATTTTTCAAAAAGGTATTTGGTGTAAGATCTGCTTCTTTATTTGGTCTTCGCAGCAGTAGAGAAAAGCTATTTACCATTCTTTTCTTTTCAACAAGCCCTTTCCTGTGCTGATATTTCAGTTTAGGGATCACTACAAGCTCCATTTCTGACACATCTTCACTTCCTCAATGACACAAACCATGGAACAACGGCTGTGGACATGCGTGTCCAGCCCACGTTAGCAGTCACCAAAGATTATTTGCCATCAACTGATCAGCCCCTCACCCTTCTTCCCTCCTTCAAAATCTAAGGAAAGTTCTGTCTTTGCCAGCCACTTCTGGGGCTTTTTGGGATGCAGAATTAGGACCATAAGGTAGAGAGGAAATCAGCTTAAGAGGGCAGAGTTCAGGGTGTGCTTCTGCTGAAAGTAGGAATTTGAAGGGATAGAGGAAGGGGAGCACTCCAAAAGGGAATAAGTTTACTTGTGGTCTCGTGCTATATCAAGGTTATAAATTCTTTTGCTTGTTCTATTCACAACCTTTCCAAATGCTGCTCACACCATCTGAAACCACATAACCAAACACAATAAACTTTCTTGAGAAAGCATTACTAAACTTTTCCCCAAACTTGGCAAAGTACACAGGCTTAGTCATTCTTATCACTCCTACAGCTGTGGGGAGCTTTCCTTTGAGTCTCTCCTCCCAATGGCCAAAAGGCAGTATCAGGAAATTCCACCTGAGGAGCTATTGTTTTTTAGCCATCTTTTGAAACATGGCTTTTGAGATTTCAAATTAAATCAGCAGCCTGCAGTCTTGACTGCTTCTGGGGAAAATGGTACATTAAAAGACCCAGTCATCTTTCACTCTGAAAGTTCCTTACCATGTTTAAATTCCCTGCTATCTTATTAATACATCAACATTAGGAATACCCATCTGGATTTGCGGCATGAGGAATGATGGCCTATGCATTTGTTTTCCTCCAAGTTTTAGTTACTCTGCTGGCTCAAGGTAAGAGAATATTTCACCGAAGTGAGAAGAGTCTAACATTCTTTGACTATGCCACTTGTTAACTGACTGCATACATCTAAATTGCTATTTATCTGAAAAGAAAATACATTTGATTTGCTGCTGGAGTCTAGGCTAATGTCGACTGTGATAGAACTTTCTTTCTTTAGTGTTTAATGCAGCGCATGAACAGCAGAGGGCACTGATCAAACGTCAGTGGCTCTGAACTCAGCAGCCTTGCTCCTTGAATAGTTTATCAGTGCTATTAGATGATTTCTCTCTTCAAGCTGTTTCTAACTGGAAGCAAACTTTTGAAAATGATGTGGACATTGGCCTTGGTAAATGGTTTATGGATTTAAAATAATCATTTCAACATAACTGCAAATCGCATTCTCTATAATCCTGCTGTCTAATACAGTAGCCACTCGCCATGAGTGGCTATTGAGCACTTGAAACTTGGCTCGTTTGAATTGACATGTGCTGTTAAGTATAAAACAGACACTGGATTTTAAAGACCTAGTAGCAAAAAAAGAATGAAAAAATGTCTATAATTTTTTTATATTGATAATGTTTGGATGTATCAAATTATATAAGATTTATTATTAAGTTAAATTTTAGCTGTTTCACTTTTCTAATGTGGCTACTAGAAAATTAAAAGTTACATATGTAGCTTACATTGTATTTCTGTTGGACAGTACTGATCTATACACTTCAAAAATTCCTTTTCTTCTACATGAGTAAGTGTTTTCCAATTGTACTGCCTGTTTTGGGGTCCAAGTCCTTATTTGTGCTTCTCTCAGTGTTTCTCATCGTCCCAGATGAATCCAGAAACCGTGAAGCATAAGTAGTATTGTGGCCTTATGGGAGTTACCTGAAAATTACTTTTAGAAAGCCTAAGGTAACCTCCGAGCATTTACCCTTAATCGTGGGAGAGTCCTGAACTCAGAAAAAAAAAAAAATGATCTGATCCCAATAGTGTATGGAGACAAGCAGGGAAGGGTTGTTTGACTAAAAACATATTGTTCTTGGTTAAATCCCGAGGCTCTGGAGACACAGCTTCATGATGAACAAATATTCACTGAGCCCCTATTTTATGCCAGAGGCTTTTACATAATTATCTCTTTTAATTCTCACAAAAGCTCGGCAAGTGTCATAGTTATTGCGGTGCTGCAGATGAAAAATTGACACTTGGAGAGGTGAAGCAACTTTGCCGAGACCACACAGCTGGTAAGTGGTAGGAGCGACCTCAGGAGCCAGCATCCTTCAGCCTGTCTGATGATGCTCTCTCCGTCTGTGCCGGGCAGAGCGGGAACACCCGGGGTCTGGGCCGGCGAGCGGCAGGCGGCGAGTGAGTGGGCTCTGCTGGCTCTCAGGTGGTCGTTAGCTATATTCATGAGCCCAGACAGGGGGCTGGCAGCTTGGAGCAGGGACATTACCGTCGACAGCAATGGGATGCTGGGATAAATCATAATTATTGCACTAAAGCGGGGAGGGGGGAGAGAGAGAGAGAGAGAAGATAACAAAGAAATCTCTTCTTTTGTGATCTTAATAAGATAAATGTTTCATTGTTCTCACCTCTGATTGGGGCCTATTTTCAGCACCAAAAGAACTGCTTTAGAACTATAAATATTCTGCTGATCAGACAACCTGAGTTCATTAGAAAGATCAGGCAGAAAAGAAACGTTAGCGAGAAAACAGAATTTATCAGCATAGTTCAGACTCCAGGGCTCACCATGGCGTCATTTTCCCTCACAGGTGGATTCCTGAAACAGCAAAGCCTTCTTTTCTGTCATCACCCCTTCTCTGGTATAGAAACGGGGGAACATGTTGCTGTAATTATGTTCGTGGCCTCTTTGTAATCTTCCCGGCCTTAAATGAGTCAGCCCCAAAGCAATGCAGATCGAGCTAGTTGAGGTAAAATGAAACTCAGCCTGCCAAGAACAAGTATTTTGTAAAGGCTGAGCTGACCATAATAGCTAATATTTATTGAGTGCTGACAGATGGTTACATGTACATGGCTCCATTTAATCCTAATGTGTTTTAAGAAGGCAGCACTGTGATTATCCCTCTTCTACCAAAAAAGGAAACTGAGGCTCAGAAAGATTACATCATTTGCTCCAAAGTCATAGAACTCACTAGAGTTATGATTTCAGTCATTGACTCTTTTACTCAAGAGCTTCAATTCATACCCATGACAACATACTGTCTTCCTTAGACAATGTCCCACTATCATGAAAAAAGTTATTTTCTTTCTCTGGCTCATTACTTGGAAACACACACACACATACACACACACACACACACAAATCTATGTGGGAGGTACTTGCAACGCACTGGATATTTTTACCATTTTCGTTCTTTCACTAACAAAAAATTGATACCCAATGTAAGCCCGTGTATTTATGAAGGCAGTTGCTTCCTGCTCACCTTGTTTTGCTGTTTGCTTTTACTTGAAGAAAGAAATAACTGAGAGCACGTTTTACTGCTATAATTGGATTTTTGCCATCAGGTGTGGTTTGGTACAATTGTATCCTAGGAGAAATAATACACGATTCGAGTTTAGTTTTATAGAATCTATTTTCTGTAACCTTAGAGGTCTTAAATTTTATCTAGGAATGCATTATATTCAACACTTTCAACTTGCATTTAACCTGCTAGGGGGAAAAAAAGTCTAATTTAAGATCTTTCTAATCTTGTCTTCCAACCTTCTCAGCGAACATACTCAACCGAAATTTATGTTTTTAGTTATCTTCAACTTTGCATAAAACTTTTAAAATTACTCTTATCTACAAACTGCAGGAATCCGAAGGATAATTTAGTCTCCGAAATCATTTCTGAAGCACTTCGATGTACTTTTTGTTGTTTAGAAATTTTGTCAATTTTTCTTTTTTAGTATGTAGCTTTTTAAAAATCTTTGTTTAAGGCCCTAAATATCATGCATATGGTATTAGGCGAAAGAGAGTTTGGGAGAAACTATTATCGTTATTACATTATCGTTAACAGCCTGGAGCTTGCATTTTAAGGAAAACTGCTGAGTTGGACACAGTTGTGGAATTAAGAGTCTTCAAGCTTTTGTTGGGGAAGCAAAAAGGCTGTTAAGTATAGTTCAGGAGTTAAAACAAGGAAGGGTAATGGAACATTTTACTGATGGTCCACTAGTTTCTATAGAAAATGGAATCCATCTCCCAACTATGAAAATTCAACACAGTTATCTAGAGACTCATAAAATTATATTGTGTTCTGTTAGAAAGAACCCAAAAGAAAAAATGCAATTTGAGAAAAAGTCTCTGAATATACTTTTAAAGGAAAACCTAAATTCTTCAAAAACTGAGTGACAGTCTGCAGAAAGAATTATGGTAGATTCTTCTAGTAACAGAGAATAGTATTTCTGTTACCAGGCATTAAACAATAGTTTGTAAATTTGTGTTATTTATCTCAAGAATTTGAATAAAAGTCTGACTTTCTTTTTTTTTTTTAAATGTCTTATCTTGACTGACCCTCTTCAAGTCAGATGTGAAGAACCAACTTCCTACTTGATATGCCTTAAGTGTCTAAAACAGTGCTGTTCAAACTTACTCTGCATGTGAACCATTGAGCATATTGTTAAAATGCAGAGGTTGATCTCATGAGATGGGCATGGAGCCTGAGATTCAGCATTTCCCGTGCTACCGGCTCGCAAACCACTCTGTGCAGCAAGGCAACGGAGTCCTTCCAATTCCAGCCTCACTTTCCCTCTCTGTTTTCATTCAATTCTTCTGCAAACCGATTGGCTTAGCCCTCAAAGTCTGGCCAAATAGGACCACATCTTGCCCAACTGCATAGACAAGGTCTCAAGCGAAGCTGCCATCACAGCTTTTCTGATTTCTGCCCTCCCTTCCTACATGACATCTCTCTTTGACTCTTGCCCTTGAGATATACTCTTCACACAGATGGCAGAGAGGTCCTTCTCCAAACATAAATTCAATCACATCAAATCTATTCCTAATTATTCTCCAGTTGTTTCCTAGCCCATCAACACCAAAATCTAAACTCTTTGCCCACTGTAAGGCCCTCCCTTATCTGGCCCTGTTTGTGTTCCACCTTATCTGTTACTTTTCTCTGTCTCTGACTCCACTTCAGTCAGATTGGCTGATATATTATTCCTTCAAAACACCAAATACATTCTTACCTCAGGGCCTTTGCATCTGCTATTTCTTCTTTCTGGTAAATACATCCTCCAGATATTTGAATGCCTCATTACCTGATATAATTCCATCTGTGTTCCAATATCTGTTCTTCAAATCAACCTCCCCATACCCTGTTTAAAATAACTGAACTAGTTATTATAGATGTGTAACTAACCACTCAAGAATTTAGTGGCTTAAAACAAAACAGAAAAACCATTAATTTTGCTCTCTGATTTGCGGTCTGGGCAGGGCTTGCTGGGAACAGCTCTCTTCCGCTTCACTCTGCTTTGGCGGAGAAAGGTGGCTACAAGGCTGGGGACTGGAACCATCTGAAGGCTCACTCACCCACATGCCTGGCACCTGGGCTGAGAAGACCCAACAGCTGGGGCTCCTCAGGCATCTGTCTCTGTCTCTGTGTGGTGTCACACGTGGGCTCTTTTTTATAACTGCTTCAGGTTACCCAGACCCCAAAAGCACAGGTGCAGAGGGGGAGAGAGAGGATGAGAAAGAAGGGGGGGCAGAGAGCATGTGCAAAAGAGCCAGGTGGAAGCCAAGTGGACATTTGTGACCTAGCTTTGGAAGTTACTCAAAGCAGTGTCACCTCTGCTTTCTTCATGTTGCCAAATTCTATTCATTGGAGGCAAGTCACTAAGGATGGCCCCTATTCAAGAGGAAGGGAATTAAATTCCACCTTTTGGAGAAGGAATGTTAAAAAATTTGCAAGCATTCAAGCGTTTTGTAAAAAACCATGACATGGTCCAACTGCTAATCCGGTTACTGCCTTACGTTTCTTCCCAGTGCTGATGGGCATGTGAAATCACATGGGGCTTGTGTCTGTTCCTCTTGCTGGAATGCAAGTCCCAGGAGAAGCAGGACTTAGACCTTTTCAGTGCTACATCACCAGGGACTCAAAAACTGCTGGGTGAAGAGTAGGCATGCACAAGTACTTGTTGAGTCGTTTTGTTTATTTAATAAAACTGCCTTTTCTGTAGAATTCAGTTCGATTCCCACTTAATGATATTACTAATGAATTGAGCTAATATATGAAATCTTCTTGGAATAGTGCAGGCTGCATGGTCTGTGCTCAGTCAATTCTAGGCATTATTCCTAATAATAGCTAACATTGATGGTGTGCTTCATACACACTAAGCACCTCATATGGATTACTTTATTTAATCTCCCAAGAAATCCTTGAGATGATACTATTATTACACACTTACCTCACACTGCTACTCACTGGTGTGGCTGGAATGCAAAACCAATCCTGTTTGATTCCAAAGCACACATTTTCAGTTTTCCTCTGTGGTGTATTGTGAACATTTATGTGGGCAAGGTGGCAAGAAAGCGATTAAGGCACAGAGCCTCTATCTATTTCACCTGAGCCTCAGTTTTCCCATCTGTGGAATGGGAATAATAACGTCTACCTGAGAGGATTACTGTACAGATCAAATGAACTGTATGTGTGAGGGGTTTGCTAAGGATATAGTGCTAAAGAAATATAATGTTAAAATAATTAATTGAAAGGCCATTAGACAGAGGTGGCTTCAGCACCCTGGGTTCTGTGTAAGCAAATTGAAACCCAGCTCAGTGAAAACGATAAAACAAAATTGAAGCTTAACTAATCAGAACCTGCCAAGTAACCTTGAACTAGAAAATTTCCACTTTAACCAATCAAGTATTTTCTTTGTCTTGCTTCCATGTTCAACATATAAAAGCCTGCACCTTGTACCCCATTTGGTGGGAAACCCAACTGTTTGTTCAAATGAACTCTTTATATTTTAATGTGTTATTATTAACAATAGTATAATAGTATTAATATTTTAATATGTGCCCTGATTCTTACTATGCACATTTTTATGCATATTTCACTTTGAGTTTTGGTTCTTGGTGCAAGTACAAGACTATACTTGTCTATTTCACAGTGCCTTAGACAGACCAAGAGTTTGGTAAACATTTGAGGAATTAGCGAGTGGTTCCAACAATCATGATGTAAAGAGTGCCCTTAAAATTTAAAAAAGTGTTATATTTATTTAGTACTGATATGCTTCAAATTCATTCAGAAGTAGATAGAGTAATTTAACAAAAAAACAAACAAAAAAACCTTGGCTTCATGGAATAGTGAAAATGGGAAGATGGAAAGAAGAGAAGCTTGGTTTAAAATTCTGACGAACCTCTTAATAGAACGAGCAAATTCCTAACAGTTTTAGTCTTGAGCTTTCATTTCCTCATCTGTAAAATGGAGGTGATAATACCAACCTCATATGTTGGATCAAATGGTATAATATAAATAGAAACTCTTTGTAATACATAAGATATTGTGTAAACGTAAGACATCATCAAAGAAGTCACTAAATTTCCCTTTAGAAATTCTTGAAAAACCTGTATTTTAAAAGCACAAAAATAAAATCATGAAGTTTATTATGCAACACAGTTTCTGCTTTTTATTATAAAGACAACTGTTTTGATGTGAGGATATTACCCACAAATACTGTAATGAAGTTTTGCAAATCCCTGATAATTCATACTTTCTTTAGTGTTCCCAGGTAGAAATAGGGCATATCCTGGGATGAATCCTTTAAGTTATCTTCCAAATATTACCCTCCAGCTGCTTTCTTATTTATAAGTGAATGATCTTGTTTGGGATGGTGTCTCAGTTTGAGCTGCTACAACAAATTAGCATAGACTGTGTGGCTTGAACAACAAACCTTTATTTCTCACGGTCAGATGGCTGGGAAGTACAATATCAGGATGCCGGCCTGGTATCCAGTGTCTGGTGGGGGCCACTTCCTGGTTTGCAGATGGCCATCTTCTTATTGGATTTTCACATGGTAGAGAGCAGGAGCAAGCTCTCATGTCTCTTCTTTTAAGGGCAGTAATCCCACGGATGAGGGCTCTCCCATCACGACATAATCACTTCCCAAGGGCCCCACCTCCTAATATCATCACATTGTGGCTCAGGATTTTAGTCCATGAATTTGGAGGTTTGAGGACAAACACTCAGTCCATAACATGACCAAGCCCTAGGGGCAATTCATAACGGATTTTAGCTCGTTGTGTCTATTTTGACTTGCCAAATACATGCTTTCCCAATCACGCATGGCTAGAATTCCCCTTCTGATAAAATGTGGTCAGTGGAATGTAAGTGGAGGTCTGCTTTCTGATAAGAGCCACACTTAAAAGGAAATCACATGGCTATACTCCTTTCCATTCCTTCCTTCCTGAGATGACAATGACTCTTTGTAACCATGAGAAATAGACCAAGAAAACAGAAATATCCCCTTATCTAAAAGAATCCTGACATAATTGAGCCTCTCAATGACTGTTGCACAGTCCACCTGCAGATTTCTTAAGTAAGCAATTAAAATTCTGTGATGAAACCACTTTAGTCATTTGGTTGCTGCTGTGGTTACACTGGGAGGACTGCATGCCAGTAGGTGCTATACTGTCTCAAAAATCTGGGAAAGAGTCATAGCAAAGCAAGGGATTTCTTTGCTATGTTGACATGGTCATTTTGATTCTAGCAAAAATAGAAATAAAATAAAACAAAGACGCCCAACTAAAAATTATTGTACCATAATAATCTTTTAGGTGAGGACTCTGTGAGTCCCTAAACAACCTTAAAAAATAGACATTCTAATTTCTCCAAGATGTTCTCCAGCTTTCAGCCAGTCAGGCAACATCCATAAAAACTTATTCTTCTCGTAAAAAGATGAGAATAAAATTTCACTGGTTACCTATGGCATGACCAGTTGAAAATAAGAACAATGAAAAGAACAATTTTCAGATTACTATTCATCAGACCTACAAATTTACCAATTTGGTACTCTGCTCAATGCTATTTATAAATCCCTTCTTTTTTACAGGTTTTCATCTTTCAAGTTCTGGGAAGGGACGGAATGTTCAAGGCATCTGGACCTAAGAGAACGAAAAATTGGGTGACCCAGAAACCCAGCAGGAGGAAAAGCAAGATTAAGATCATGAGAGGCCAATTTAGAAAGTTAGGCTTCTGTCATAGGGGCAATAATGAGAGACTGGAGTGTTTTATTCAGGGAGACACTCAATGAGACAAACATTTCAAAGAAACCATTGACTGCAGGATAAAGAATAAGTTAGATTGGGCAAGACAAGCGAAATTGACCACTCAGCTGATTGTTGTCATAATTTAGGCAAAGATAATGATAACCTAAATGTGATAATAGAAAGCGATCTGGAAACAAGTACAACCGTTAAAGGCAATTCAAAGAGTATATAGAGTCCTCCGTTGGTATCCTCAGTGGACTAATTAATTCCAGGACACCCATGAATACCAGAATTCGAGAATGCTCAACTGCCTTACATAAAATGGCGTATTATTTCATATAACCTATGTACATCCTCCTTTCTACTTTAAATCATCTCTAGAATATTTGGAATATTTAACATAATGTAAATGCTATGTAAATAATCATTATAGCATATTTTTATTTGTATTATTTTATTGTTATTTTTTTTTTCCCTGAATATTTTCGATTTGTGGTTGGTAGACCCACAGCACAGTTGCAGAACCCACGGATACGGAAGACTGACTGCATAAATAAACAGAAGTTTTTGTGAGATTATACAGGGACATAGAGGAAGTAGGAATAATTATAATGACAGAAACACTTGGATTTCTAGTTTAAGAAAACTAGACAGAAGTTGGAGGAACTGTTCACTAGAGTTGGTCAACTAAGCCAAATACTGCTAATAAATAAAATTAAAAGAGAGGAAAAAGGTCCAGAAGGCCTTGACGTCCATGTTAAGAACATAGTCTATGTGAGGGAAGAACAGGCGAGACAGAAGCCAGGAGATTGTGGCTTGAAGAGGGAGTAGACGGTACGTTGCCAGGGACAGTGCAGACAGATAGATCTTGCAGAGGAGAAGAAAGGGAGAGGTCCACTGAAGGAAAATAGGGATTTAAGGCTGAAGAAAAATTGGATTTGAATAGGAGAGAGCTAAACAAGTTTCAGGGATCCAACCTGAACAGCTGGCTACCTTCATTCTCATCTCTTACAAATCAGATACTAAAATAAACAACAAACACATCTTTCGTTGTTTTCCTTTCTCTTAAACTCACTCTGTGGCATTGCAGACAATACAAAGAAAGATGGTTAAAAATTAGGAAAATTTGAATCCCAGGGGCAGCCATTGTCACTAAGAAATCAAAAGAGACGATTTCTAATTTGAAAATAACGATGCAACTCCACTGAAATTACAATGACTCTAGCCGTCTCTTCCTTAGTGGACATTCTGAGGGGGCTGCTGCTTGGTACTTGGATGATCGACACTTTGACCACAGATCCTCTTGGAATCTTCAGCGTGAGCTTTTCTTCTCTGCAGGCCTCCTGTGTCCTCTCTACTCCAACTGAAAACCAGTTAAGTTTGTGTTTAACTTTCTCTTATTGCAGACAGGTGCATGTCTACAAATAAGGACTAAAATACTCCATGTATAGAAATGTACAACAGCTTTGGGAAACTGATCGTATTTGTGGCAAACATGGCTATGTGTTCACAAAAAACTGTTCCCTTTTCTTCCTGGGTACTTAGTTAAATCATCTTTCCTTCCCTTCCTTATAGTTAGGTGAGCTCATGTGCAATGTGGACTGTGTGCTGAAATGCTTTGTGGCATTTCCAATCTTCAAGAGTTTTTACATATTCTTTTCCCTTTCAACTGGCTGGAATGGCTATAATCCCAAGGACATGCTTGGAAGCCACTTGGTGAAGATTATGGAGCCACAAGATAGAAAGAGCTTGTGTCTCTGATTCACCACCTGGGGGAGAGCCATCTGACAATCAGAAATTTTTATCCGCAAGAAATAAACTTTTATTGTGTTAATTAAGCCTCTAATATCCCAGGGCTAATACATGAAAACAGTTAGCCAAAATAGTAACAAATAGATTATTCATTTATGATAGTGACATCTACCATATACTGACTTGCTAAATATCGAGCACCATATAACTAGTATATCATTTAATTGTCTTATCGGCTGCATGAACTAAATTACCATTATCTCCGTTTTACAGACGAAGAACTCTATGTTTCACAGTAATGGATAAACTGGTCCTAATAGCCCCTACAATGACTTCTTAAAGGCCATTCAGGAGCTCACCGAGTCTTTACCTAAAACATTTTATGGAACAAAGCCCGGGAAGTTTTACCTCTTCTAGCTTCAGTTTCAGAGAGAAAGTAAATTCCTTATTCATTTTAAATCTGTATAGATAAAACTTTTGGAGATGGCATAGTCAACATATAAGAATTTACAAGATTAAAATTAATAATAGCATCTTAATAACCTGAATATAACCTAACATATATATGCAAGATCAAATTCTAGAGTATTTTTTAAAACAATACAAAAGGGAAAAGTTCCTTCTTATTAAAATAAGTCCAAGAAATAGGAGTACATCATCTAATAAAAACCTCCCAGGCATAGCTTTTACTTGACATAACCTATTTAAAATGAACAGCTCAAAACCAGCCTGGATTGACCTAAGTGTATATGCTCAAGCGTTGCATGCACGATCTCGAATATTCACATTATGGTTCATTGAAAAGGCAATGGGCTTTGCAACAAGATTGCCAACAAAAGGAAAAATGATGGGGAAAATTGCCTTACTTATCTGCTACAGTACTCTTGATTGCCAAGTGTAATTTTACGGTTCATTATAAGAGGGGGGCAAGTTTGACCGTTAGCTTGGGTACTTGTATATCGTATTGATACAAAGAATGAGTTGCTTGAAACATACTTGGTTTTTAATGAAGCCACTGTAATTGTGCATTTTTAAAGCATTATCAATTTTCATCAGTTTTACCCCGGCTGGAGTTATATGCGGGTAGAATCTTTGAAGGTCATCAGATACGGAGGAGTGTGAACCAACCACAGAAACGTGAAGATGCTAAAACGACACAGGGGTCATACGAGCTATTTTCTGGGTTACTGCTTGACGTAGTATGAGAATTGACTGGATAATTGAGGTAAATAACATCGCTGTTATAGATGTCATGATAGATCAGATGGGGTCAGAAAGCATCGCAACTTTAACCATCCTTTAACGTAAGGAAACACTGCTCCAAAGTGCTACAGGGAATGCCCCCATTTAAAATTGTATTTCCCTATTCTACTCATAGTTCTAAAATTTAGTTCCCCAAAGGACACTCTTTTGCTCAAAACACTTTAATAGCTTCTAGAACTGCGCTGTTCAAAACTATACCCACTAGCCACATGTGGCTATTTGACTCTAAATAAATTAAAATTAAATAAAATTAAAAATTTGTTTCCCCAGACACAGTTGCCATCTTTCAAGCATTCAATACCTTCAAGGCACTAGTGGCTACTGTATTAGACAATGCAACTCTTCAAAGTTCCTATCAACTTAGAAAGAAAGTTCTATTACATAGCTTGGATCAAAAGCTGGATTATCCAGTATGGTAGCCAGTAGCCACATAGGCATATTAAGTGCTTGAAATGTGGCTAATCCAAATTGAGATGTGCCATGAGTGCAAAATATATACCAAATTTGGAAAACATAGTTCAAAAAGAATACTGCAAAAATTTCATTAATAATTTTGTGTGCTGATTACATGTTGAAATAATAATATTATATATATACTGTTAGAGAAAATAATTGCTAAAATAAAATTCTTCTGTTACCTTTTACTTTTAAAAATGTGATAAGTAGACGATCTAAATTTAGATATATGGCTTGCATTATAGTTCCATTGGGTAATGCCGATTTAGAGTGATAAAGTCTGTATGAGGAAGACTTAGTTATAGTCTTCCTATAGACAAGGGACTTAGTTATAGTTCCGCAAAGCTGGGCTTCTTAACTTGCTGCATCTGTTTATGAGAGGAGCCAGAGGGGGTTCACCAAAGAAAGGAAGAGACACAGTTACATCAGGGATCTGGGGAAGAGTGGAATTTAAGAGAACTTCAGATGATGTAGTGTTTTAGTAGGCTCAAAGCAAAGGAGGGCTGTTTATAGAAGGTTTGACCTCAGGCCTGAGCCGAAAAGCAGATGTATATTGTAACTTTGAAAACTACAAAGTCAAGATAAATGTGGAATTTATTTGAAAACCCTTTATTTGATTCTGCAAGCCCACATTGAGGCTACTTCTGTGGGTCAAGGTAACTCAAAAGTCAGATGCTCCGTTCTTACTAATACAATTCTTCAGCATTAAATCCTTTTGTTAGTTATGACAAGTAGTATTACAAGAACATGGTAGAATAAAGTTTGTATTTGTCATCCTTGCGTTTCTGACTCTGTGATTCCTAGTAATATCCCATACTATTCATTTTCATATACACCATGGTTATGCAAAAATGTTCTCAAAACATTCCCTATTCTTTTTTTTTTTTTTTTTTTTATTTCAGCATAATATGAGGGTACAGATGTTTAGGTTACGTGTGTTGCCCTTGCCCCCCCTCCCCCCCTCAGTCCAGGTTTCAAATATGTCCATCCCATTGCGTGGTGCACATTGCAC
>CAUYSK010023342.1:0-33661 GCA_963575035.1 Avahi laniger | reverse complement strand
TAGATTTACTTGGCTAGAAGGAAGATCAAAGAAAAACATCTGGGAGAGGCTTGATCAGACTCCTGTCTTGTCTCCATTTCTTGTGTCTCTGTCCCATCCAATTCCCACTCCTCCCTCCAGGGTCTGCGTTGACTCTCCCGCCGGACGGGACAAAGGGATGTATTAGCTTGAAACACTCAAGGGACAAAATCCACACTTACATTTACTACTCGCTGTTATTAAACCCATAAATATCAATGAGGATTTGTGAGTTGATTAATTGGTTTTCCCACACTGAGGGAAAGTGGAGAAGGCAATGGAGGAGTGGGTTCGAGAGTAGGGAGGAGTGGCTGCCATATTGTTCTGCTGCCACACTTGGAAATGGCTAAACACTTCATCTATTTTAGGTAAGAGGACAAGAGTCTAGATCAAAGTCTGTTTATTATGTGATTAATACATGGCAAAGAAGTCCTTTAGAATATTTTGGCTTAAAAGTCCAAATACTGAGTCCTTATCTCAGAGTCAACCATCCACTACAGCACTATTCTTTAACTATCACCTGTGAATTTCAGTTCATTAGGACACTGCCAAAAGCTTTGCAATGGCACATGATCAGCAAAAGACCACCTGGGTTACAGGTATCTTGATTCCCTGTTCAAACATCTCTCTCTCTCTCTCATATATCTCCGTGCTTTTGTTATGGTTGTCTAAAAGCCAATCACAGAAATGGCCTTTTAAGGAGAAAAAAAATCTATTTAGTGCTGTGCTCTGTCTGGGAGCTTTGCTATGTTCCAAAAGGCAATCAACTTCTTTACAAAATTCTGCTCCCCATTCAGCCTAACATCAACCTCTGCCACCAATAAAGATCCTGGTTGATTTCTCCGAATTTTGACTAATTTCTTACTTCAATAAAATATACTAAATCACAATTTGAAAGATGACACAACACACACACCCCAGGGGCCCCCTTCCCACCACACCCAACTAGTGAAGTAATTTGATCGCACACTTACTTGGATAGGAGGGGTATATCAGTCAGTGAGTGACCTTAGGTAAATCATTTAACCACTATTCTGCCTTCATTTTCTCTCCTGGTAAAATGAGGAGATTGAACAAAAAGTTCTGGAATTTCATAATTCTAGAGCCGATACATCTCCTCAAAGTTACAACTTTAACCTAAATTGGAGTCAACAAACTACAGCCCTTGAGTCAAATCCTGCCCACTGCCTGCTTTTTTGTATGGTCCATGAGCTAAGTATAGCTTTTACATTTTAAACGGTTGGGGGAAAAAAAACCCAAAGAATAGTATTTCATGACATGTAAAAAAATATATAAAATTCAAATTTCAGTGTCCATAAATAAAGTATTATTGGAACACAGCCATGCTTATTCATTTAAATATTATCCATGCCTTTGTAACACAAAGAAAGAGTTGAGTGGTTCCAACAGAGAAAGTATGGCCTGCAAAGCCTAAAATATTTACTGTCTTTACAGAAAATGCTTTCCCTCTGCAGAAGAAGTCTGACAACTCCAGACATAAGCCATTAGACTATTTGCATAGTAACAAAGTCTGCTGTAAAGCTCTTACCTGATTGAAGTTTTATTTCAGGAAAAGAGCAGTCTCACAAAGTAATCTCAGAAATCAAAAACAAAACTAATGGATGATTAGACAATCTAATCTTTATAAAAGAAACTGCTGGAAATCATTGATGAATCTACTTTGCCCATGTCAGGATTGATTTCTTATGAGAAACAATTTACTCCAAAGAATTTGTCTCTTCCCATTACTTTGCAAAAAGACCAATACAGTGCATTTTTCCCTTTCCTTTTTATTTTTCTTTTTTTAAAGTGATCTGAGGGCAAATTTATCTTTTCTTCGTGAGTAATGGTATCATTGGTGAAAATGACTGTTAAAGAGCAAGCAAGCATGGAACAAATCGCTGTCCAATAAAGCAGTGACTTTGAAAAGGAAATTGCCCTGCTTAAGTGATGGATTCTGTTTCAGTCGTCATGACCCAAGTTATGAGGCAGTCCAGGGACCCGGGTCCTGGCCCTTATAGTCAAAGCAGCTGCAAAGCCCCACTGGGAGCTCTCCAAGGACTCTGTGAATGGCCAAAGGCTGACCCACCCGCCCCACCGCCTCTACAGGCTACAGCCCTACAGAGCCACAGAGGCTGAGCAAGAATGTGGCAGCACTTAGCATTGAGTCTCCCCCCACCTCCTTTCAGCTAGCCTGGAATGCCCCCCCTTCACCTCCCCCTCTCTGCTTACCTACTCCAATCAAGGCCCACTCTGCATTCCAAGCCTCATGATACCTTGAATTATTTTTTATTATTTCATGTGTGTGTTTTCTCCTCACAAGGCCTGTAAGATCCTTGAGCACAGACAGCACCGATCATTTAGACATATTTCACTTACTCACAAGAAATACCAGTGAAGACAATGATAATGGTGAAATGGGAAGGCTTTAAACCTTTTTTCTCAAATAAATACATGTCCTTTCAAAACTAGAAATATTTGTTTTAATTCTAAGTTAAATTTTATATTTTGCTTTATATTAGTGTTTTAAGACAATTAGAGGAATTTAATGTTTTGAAAGAGTCTTAGTCCTAGAATCTATCAAAATATGGTTTCTTAGTTTTGCTTTCAAAAGGAATCATAAAATTATTGCAACCATTAGAAAAAATAAGGCTAATTGATAAACCTGGGGAGTATTTTAAAAATATCAGCCTCTGGGCTTCATTCCTTAAAAGATTCTGATTTAATTGACCCAGATAGGGCCTAGGTCTGAGTGTTTTTGGTAATCTCCCCCGTGCTTCACTGGCCATGTGAAAATCAGACTCCAGCACATGAGAACCTCATATATACTTCTGTTAGAGTATTTGTCATCTTCTACCATGATTACTTGGGTGCATGTCTCCCTCTCCTTATAGATGGTAAGTTTATGAAGGGCCAGGAGGAGGCTGTCGGAAAGTGCCTGCCATTAACCCAGCTCCTTCTGAGGGAAACCACTGTGGAGGGAAGAGGGGAAGGAACACTAGGAAGATCCTTAAGCAAAGGTGGCCAGGCTCTGTACCCTGCGATACCAACAACCAGGGCACGAATGATTGGCCCAGGAACAGGCACCTGACCAGGGACTGCTGTTCTACAGGGTGTCCAGCCCTACAAGGAGGCCTGACACAAAGCTCAGTCCAACTCTAGCACCTGGTGAGTGCCCAGTGGGGCCAATTAGATCCTTTCACTAAAGGAGTTTAAATGTGAGATCAACAGAGAGCTGAGCAGTTGGTAGCAGGGGCAGAAGCCAAAGGACACCCGGAGAAAAACAGCGAGAGAGGAACTGAATCACCTTGGTGGCTAAGCCTGTTAGTAGGGATCGGCAGATGCCTGCTGCTGAGGGGGCAGCGAGATAACCCAGTCACAGAGCCGTATCCTGAATGACCTCCCAGTTCCTGAACTTCAATCCAATTTTCGTGAGGCCTGGCTGGGTGGCCTTTCCGGAAGGCTTTTCGGAGACACGTGGCTGAGTGGTGGAGATTCCGGTCAGCCTTCCTTCCACATCAACTCCCATTACTTAGGGTAAACTCAGTGGCATCTGCTCCTTGCAACCCAAAAAGCCCAATCAACACAATTCCCAGGGTCTAGCCCTTTGCCTGCCACATAGCAAGTGTTAAATAATTGCAGGTGCTTGGAGAGCCTGACCATCCCCAGTGAAAAGCCTTCTGAAAATAAAGAAATCATTCCTGGTAAGAACACTGATTAGGGTCGTCTTCAAATTCCAAAAACAATGCTAACCTAGGATAAATATATTAAGCCCTCCTATTTCCAAATCCATCTACATTTCTACCATAAATCTATCAAAGAAGGAAATGTCACATTCCACAGAACTGCAGAGAGCATCCTAATTTCAGCTAAGGTATGTTTGGATGACTTGATTTTCACTTCACTAATCTTAAATCACAGCAATGTTAGTAAGAACAATTTTCCTCCCACACTAACTTCACTGACAAACCTCCAAAGTAGATCTTCCCCCCACATTGCCACACGCATTTCCCCTGTCTATTGTCTGTATCAGCTACTTGAAGAACACATACTCCCCAACAACCGGATGAGTCATAAAATAAGAGGTACATGGATGTAAACTGAGCCTGTTTACACTTTCCTTGGCCCCAGCTAATAAAATAAAAGAGGTCCCACTGAATTCAGGTCCAGTGGCTTCCGGAAAGCAAGTTTCTGCTTAGCAAAGACATGCCTTATTTAGTACATTATTTTAAAGGTAGAGCTAATTTCATACCCCATGTGAATGAAACTCGTATTATGGTTATAGCCATATACAGGGTGTGTAAGGACTTGCCCTCCTCATATCCTCTAGAAAAGGCGGCTCCGGTTGCTTCTGGTGGTGAGCTAACCAACAAAAGGAATGCTGAGAAGGTCTCACTTTTCCCATTTACTGAGCTCTAGGATGGGGGCTGGATCCCTGCTCACTGGAAACAGCACCCAAGGGGGTGCTTACTTTAGGTTTCCCACTGCATTTTTGGAAATCTGGATAAAAGCAGGTTTAGCCCAATCTCCCCTGACCTGTTTCTGATAAAGTGATCTTACGCCTCTGGAATTGGGATTTTGAATGTATGTGCCTACCCCATGTCTGGTATTATATTACAACAGCATGAAAATGGAGCCTAGGACTGAGGAGCCGGCCAGCCTCAGAAGCCTTCTTCATTGCCTGCCATGTAATACATGATATGCAAAGCCTCTGACTTCAGCCAGCAGATATTTGGAGACCGTGTTGGCCTTAGCATGGGGACTAAACTAATGTGTGTTTAGGTCAGAAAGCGAATCAGAAAAGCCACTGGAGGGCACGTCACGGAGTGAGAGCCCTATAAATTCATCCCAACTCGCAGCGTTCCCTGGCAAACACTCGGCTTCCCTCACTGGGCCGCTCCACATCTCTCCTTCTTGGTGCTAGAACTCCAGCCGGCAGCTCCTCTTCTCGCCGCTGCCTTCTGCCCTGCAGAAAAGCAAGAGGGCGAGACACCCGAGGAGAAAGGAAAGCCTTCGACAGGCGCGAGGAAAGCCCAGTGCAGCCCTCCACCCGCAGAGCGCCCTCCCTCCGACCGCGCGGCGCAGGGGCGAAGGCTGGCGCGGGCGCCGCAGTCGAGGTCGGATTGCCCCCTTTGGTTGGTCTGAGCGGAGCTCTGCACATTCCTCCGGATCTACCCAGTGACGAGAAGGCGCGAGCCCGGCGGCGACTCCACGCGCTCAGCGCTCTCCCTGCACCCCAGGGAGGGGCGCCTCTCGTCACCCGCTTGCACCCTGCGCTCCCGCCTCGGAGCTCCAGCGCCTCCTCGCTGCTCTCCTCTCTCTCTCCCACCGCCCGGCCCCGCCGCCGCCTCCGGACCCCTCCCCTCCCAGGGCCCCGCGCCCCCCCTCCCCCACCACGGCCCCCCAGCCCGGGCTCTCGACGACCAGCCTGCGCTCCTGGCGCCCTCATGTCTTCACGGGACTCCCCGCGCCGGTTGACGTGGTGTCTCGTTCGGATCTCTAGGCAAGACCTCAGCTCCCACGGCATCAGACAGGCCCGTCTTGTGCTCCCAGGCACTGCGCCCCGAGGAGGCGCAGAGCGCGGCAACCGCCGCTGAGCCTCCCGCAGCGCCCCAGGCCCGCGGAGCCCCGGCCGAGAGCTCAGCACTCTCAGCCGTGTCACCCCCCACCCGAGACTGCAGCGGCTGCTCAGACCTCAGCTGCTGGGAGTACAGGGGGCCAGCGGGGGAGTTGTCGTTAGCCCTCGTTCTTCTCCCGGCGGTGGAGGCGGCGGGAGCCCTGGTCGCCGCCTCCTGCGCTCAGTCGCTGCCCCGCGCGACCCCAGGATTGAGGACTCCTGCAGCTGACCTGTTGGGCGGGGCTCAGCGCTCCAGCCATCGGCCCGGATGGGTCTCCTGGTTGGGACTTGGGGCACCTGGAGTTAATGTTCACCTGGGGGTCTGCGGAGACCCGATCCGAGGTAAGTGGGCGAGCGGGCCAGGGTGGAGGAGGCGGGTGACGCCTGCGTCGCCTGCGGGCGCGGCTGGCTGTAGGGAGCCCGGGATAGGGGGACGCGTCTGGACCCCCAGAACAAGCGGTGAGAGTACAAAGTAAAAAGACTAGAAGGAGCCGAGGCTCGGGGAGGACAGAGGAGAGAGAGAAGTTGAACCGAAGAGGCGCTGGCCTTGCGGAGGGGCAGGTTGCCTTTTCCACGTGGGCAAAGAACTTTGGAGCCCCTGATGGCCCTGGACTCTGGAATGCCCAAGAGGGGCAGTTTGCTTCTCTGCAGGGTGCTCCTGTCAAGTCCCAGAACGATTCGGGGCTTGGGTCATCTTTGAACCCATGGCCTCTCTGGACGTGTAGCAGCAGAGATATTATCATTGCCAAGAGTTTAACTTACTGTTGAGCTTGTTTTGGTCTGTTCCAAGGGAAAGTGCAGGCCCGGGAGGGATTGCTGCAAAGGTGTTGAGAATCTAAAAATAGAGGGCTCACCTCCTCCCGGAGCGGTCCTGCAAAGCTACATTCCTCGTCCTTTTCCTAACCCGGTTGCTTGTACTTTCCTAATGCCCTCAACCCCAACTAACCATCCCCGTCGAGGTGAGGAGAGGGGATCCTTTGGCAACCCTGGACTCAGCTCTCGGTCTCGAACAGACTCTTGGAACTCTTCAAGGTCTCCACTAAGCCATCTAGGTGATTATTTTAAGGACATCTTTTCTCCAGTACTCTGTGCCTCCTCCCCAATAACACCCCACCACCAGCACCACCACCACTCACCACTACCTTACTCTACCTCGGGGCTAATTCAGGGGTGGTTTGGTTTCCAGCCAGTGCAAAGGAACCCTCATTCGGGCCGGGAATGGACTTTCGAGGGGTCTCCCCCAGCCTCCTCGCTTGTTTCCACTGTGGCAGAATCCTCCTGCAGAGCCGATGTGCGCGCCCCGAGAGCTGCCCAGCCCCGAGCTCACTACCTTTTGGCTCATTGGCGAGGACAAATGCAAATCCTCCGGCCTCTGCCGCGGGTGTATTAGAGCGTGCTCTACTCTTACCCGGTATTTTGAATACACATTTAAGTATTTCAAGGAAAAGATGCTGCTTCCAACCACACGCACACTTTTTCTTGCAAAGCCGTCAAAGTGGGTGCCCCCCGGCTCCCTTCCGGCCCCGACCAAGCCCTCACTGTTTTGCTGCTCCTTTGCTTTGACAGGGGTTGTCGCCTTTTTAACAAGTGGCGAGTGTGAAGCCCATCGCATCCCTAGCCTACTACTGCAAGAGATTCGGGTGCTCCCGCACCTGGAACCCAGCTTTGGGCCCTCCAACACACAGACCCCGTCCCCAGCTTGCCTTTGAGAAGTGTCCAGCATTCTTTGTCCTTCCCTCATCTTGGGCTCCGCGATTACAGGAGGTTAGGGGGAGAATACGTCCTCCATCAATAGATTAAGAAAAGCAATAGATACCCCAGCAATTTCTGTCCTTACCCCAAAAGAAAACCTCCGAGTTTATAGTAAGCCCCTCTCCCCGCCCCACTGCTTCCTTTTTCTCTCCCTGAAACCTGGATCTTGAAGGCAAAGCCCAAACAAACCTCCCAGCCTGCCAGGCACAAGAAGGTGCGGGGGCTCTGACGGCAGGAGAGCTCACTGGCTGCGAAGCTGTCACGGCGACGCGGGGAAGGGGTGACGGGGGTCTAAAAGCAGGTTGCCAAGAAACCAGCTCAGGTGAAGTGGGAAGAGGAAAGCTAGGGAGAAAGAATGTAGGGGTAGAAGCCTGAAAAGCAAGGATGCTGATAAGAACATCCACAGGTTCCCAAGCTAATTCGGATTTAGTAAGGATTGTAGAGGGAGTGGTTGTTCTCCGGTTTTATACTTAAAATGACAACGCAGCCTCCCTGCCGCGTGGGCGCTACAGAACTAAGAAGGTTTCTGGTGCCCCCTGGTGCCGGGAACTCGGAAGCGCCCTTCCGCGAGCGGTGGCTTCGCGGACCCTTCTCCGGCTTTCCTTGGCGTCCTTTCCGCCCCAGGCTTGGGACCCGCCTGCTGGCGCCCACGGCGAGCCCCTTTTGCCCTGCCGGGGAACGTTAGTCCTGAATCGAGAGGGGACCAGCCCTCCAGGCACTACAAAGGGCGCGGGGTCACCTGGCGGAGCCGACTTCGGGAGGAGAGCTTGGTTTCTGCACGTGGCAGTGGGTTAAGCACTTCGGACGAATAGCAGCGGCGCATGGTTGCGGGGGAAACCCGTCGGGCAGAAGTAGATGTGTTTGGGAAAACCGATAAAGAGACTGAGTGGGAAGCCGTGGGGTGGGGCCCAGATGGACTCTGAGAAAACGTCCTACTAGACCGCTGCGTGCGCCGAGTACCCAGAACGACACCCCCTTTCCCCCGCCCAGCAAATACCGGGAACTAAAGAGCCGCTCCGACTGGAGCCGGCCCCGGCGGCACTCGGAGGGAGGAATGCGCCCTCCCCGTCCCGGGGGAGGAGGGGGACCTCTTTGGGGCGCCTGTGGCACCTGGCCGAGGGCGGGAACGGGAGCCGGGAGCCTCCTCTGGCGAGGCGGGGAGTTTTCCACTGTTTCCTCTTTTGCCAGCTTCGCCACACTTCTAATAGAGAATTCCGCGTCCAATTAAAAAGCCCTCCATCGGCCAAGCAGGAAAAAAGGGAAAACCCTCTTAAGACGGAAGGGAAATCTGGTGCTTCTGTCTCTTCCCGCTGGCGGGCACCGCGGTTTGGAATGGCGCATTAACCCCGCGCCTCCCTGCCCCTCTGGACCGCCAGCCATTTCGCACGCATCGGGGAGCTGACACCGAGGGCGCGGGAGGCCTCGCGTTTGCCAGGTCCCGGCTGCCAAAACGCCTTTCTGTGCTCATTTCGTACCGCCTGGTGCAGCTTTCCTGGGCCTGTGTGCCCGGACCCAGAGCCGTTGTTCTTTCCTGGGTTTGCAAGCCAGCCCGCTTGGCAAGCGGCGCTGAGAAATGCATATCGCACAGTTTCCAGTCCCTACACACTCCCTAGCCCAACAGCTGCATAGTGAACAAACAGACGTCCAAGGGACGGAAAATGCATTCGTCTCCGCAGCACTGAGAAGTGGCAGCCGAATTAAACGCTTCCCAGGGTGGCCTGCCCCGGGACCCGGGCCAGGGTTCTGGGTAGCTATGAGGAGGAGGATCCTGACAGGGATGTGGGGTTGCCTAGGAACTAATGAAGAGGAAAGGTGGGTGCTGAGAGTCTTGTGTTTACCTGGAAACTGTCTTTCCCTCCCCAATGGCTAAACTTCAGGGAGGTTTTCCTAAGAATCCTGTCTCTTTTGGGGAGGGGGGAGTGGAGATAATCAACTGCATCAATCTCGTAGTTTCCGCTTGAGAATGCTCTCCAGCTACTAGTCGGCTGGAGACTGGAACACTGGGATTAGGAAGGCACTGGGTAACACCGCAACGTGAGGTGCCTCGATCCCTCCCCGTCTCCTCATTGGCTGGAGCTTGCCCCCGAGTTTACCCTGCCTTTCTCTTGCCCACCCCCGACTGCATGGCTCTCCTTTCTAAGGGGATGAGGACTAAAAAACCAAATGGAGCCCGCCCCGTCCCCCAGCCCGGACTGAGAAGAGCTGAACCCCACTTTGCATGGTCTCATGGTCTAGGACTCCCAGTGCCCGAAAGCCTCCAAAGCGTCTGGGATTGGGTGCAGTGGTCCAGGCGTGACCCCGGCTCCGGGAGCCAGCGACTCCTCTGGGAAGGGAAGAGATTAGGGCCAGAATCTCGCAAAACTGCAAAAATCAAATCAAGAGAGGGTTTTCGGGTATACCACAAAGGATTAAAATTTTCAAGACAGACGCAATCTTTGCCTAACAGCAATGCTAAAGCATTTATTGAGCGCTTATTTTATGCTCCATTAGACCTTTTCATGCATTATTTAATGCTCATAACCTTAAGCGGTACAAGTTGTATTTTAAACCAAGTTGATGCTTCAGGAAGTTTAAATAACTTAACCCAGATATTCCCGTACAGACCCAAAGTCTCCACGTCCCTGCTAACTTCTTGTTCTGGCAAATAAATACCTATTAAGGTGGGAAGAATGAAGTGTGGGCGGCGGGACGGGGAGAGGGGAGCAGCGGAGCCTGCCCCCCTGCCTAGCTGGAAACAGGGTCGGTTGGGACCAGGGCGTAGGGGGGTTTTGTTTGATTTATTCCCAAAGACAAAGACCCGTCCTCGCCTGGATCGAGGGCTTGTTCCAGGGCCTATGGGAGCTTCGGGGCGGGGCGGGAAGGGGAGATCTCTGGCTGGAGGAGACGGGGTTGGGGTCGTCCTGTCGCCCCCCAGGGAAGGAGGAGGTGTTCGCACCAGTAGAGTGGAATGGACAGGAATCCTGGTCTCGTGGAGTTCGGGAGTTTACTGGAGGGGACAGTAGCCCTGCTCGAAATTCTGACCCCTTGGACTAGATGTAGGAGGAGAAGGATAGCTGCAGCCTGAATCGCGAGTTCGAGCAGTTCCTGGGACGCACCCGGGAGCAGAAAGCAAGCGGAGGACTTGGAAAGAGGGCGGGAGATCCCCGAGGAAACGCTGGCGGGGCCTGAAGGCGGTGGCAAGTTTGGAGGGGGACGCAGGGATCCCCGGGGATGCAGCGCTGGAGGCAGCCCCGCATCTCTGGGCGCCCAGGCCTAACGAATATTCTGCGGTTCTCCACCCGCCCACTCGCGCAGGTGCCGCCGCCGGACGGGACTCTAAGATGAAGTTATGGGATGTCGTGGCTGTCTGCCTGGTGCTGCTCCACACAGCGTCCGCCTTCCCGCTGCCCGCCGGTAAGAGGCCTCCCGAGGCGCCCGCCGAAGACCGCTCCCTTGGCCGCCGCCGCGCATCCTTCGCGCTGAGCAGTGACTGTAAGAACCGTTCCCTCCCCGCGGGGAGCCGCCGGCGACCCCTCGCACCCCACCCCGCCCGCACGCACCCGGAGCCAGCGGTGACGGCTGCGAGGTCTCGGGACCGTGGGCAAAGCCCCCAGGGATGCGTGGCTGCGCGGAGGCCCCCCGCACACACAATGCCTGAAAATGACACGTGTTGCTTTGCCCAGCTCAGAGTGTCGAATTTTTATGTGGTCCCTTTAGCGGTCCCGTGAACAAAGACCCTCACCACCACAGGAACACGCACACAGTTGTCTCCTTTTCTCCTCTTCCCCACCATAGATACACTCTCCCAGGTTTTCCTTCTTACAAAGCCCTTTATCTGTTTCGCTGTGCCTGGCTGTGCTTATTTCTGAAAACCATTGTGCTTTTATCCTAAACTGTGCCTGGAAGAAGAGAGGCTGGCTTTTTACAAAACCAAGCCAGAGACAGAGAAAACACAGAAGGGCCTCGATTTCCAAAACAAGCATCTGGGTAGTGTCAAATCTGTTCAGAAAAGTTCCGGTTCTAGAAGGACTTAACCGTAAATAGTGCTGGCTAGGGCTAGGGAAGAAGCTGTAGCTCACTCCACATATGACAATGCTAACTCTTTCTTAAGAAAAGACCGGGTTATTCTTAGTAGAAAATGAGTCTGTGATTTACCTCTCAAAAATTAGCATATTTTAGGAGCAAGCCAATTAGGACACGTCAATTGTGATTTGTGCTCCACTCTTCAGAAGTTTGCTGTACGAACCAACGGAGGCATGCTACCTTACAAGTTCTAGAGGCTATTGGGGAGCTATTAGGGCAACAAAGGTAGCAATAGACAATTTGACACAACCCCAGAATAAAGCGACAGTGAGCTGTATGTAGTGGGGATACCACCCTGGCTACTTCTTCTCCTCCCCACCCCCTAGAATTTCCGGCTATTTTGCACTGGAAACATATTGTGGTCATTACTACAACAGAAGTCTGGGCAAATCAGCCATGTCCTAGGAGTGCCCCAAACCCAGCGGCCTTAGGCTAGGAAACAACTCAATTAATGTGATGTGCTTAGTTTATGCTTAATTAATCCCTTGAAATTAAAGTACCTGTTCCAAGAGTTCCTATTGACTGTATAAACCTGTTTTTAAAGGCTTTCATTTCAATCACAAATTTAGTGTTTCTCCTATAGAAACTTAAATTAAAATGCCCCTAGTGCCATTATCTTCTGAGCAGTACCCAGGAGAGCTGAGTAACTGACTCTTCATTCATTGAAACAGCCAAGGCAGATGAGAGGGACAGGAATACGGTGGCAGATAAGGGTTCTCTAACCCCGACCTTCTGGAGAGAAAAATGACTGTGCCTGATTATGAAACTGATTAATTTTGGGAGGTTTAATTGTCATATTAGTGTCCTATCTAGCTAGGCTCATTCAATACTGGCTCCTGCTTCTGGCTCTTCTTTCAACTAAGTTGGTGACTTTGAACTAATTACTTATTTACTTTAGAACTCAAGAACAGTCTATAACTGTACGATAAAGGGAGGCCTTTGGGGCCCACAATGCCAACGCTATGAGATTTGCCCCTAGACCTTCAGGCGCCTATCCTAAGTGTCCTTTGGGAAGAGATTCCTAAGAAGAGACTGGAGTACATTAAAGAATACTGATGTTAGACCTCACCCCAGGAAATTCTGACTTACTCAGTTTGGGGTGTGGCCTGGGCATCTGGATTTTTAGATGTTCCCTCAGGTGAGTCTACTGTGCAGCCAGGGTTGAATCACTATGGCTTGGTAATACCATAAGAAGACCTGTAGCTTGTATAAGGTACAACCACTGACAAAGCAAGCAAGTTAGCACTGATTTGGAGTGGGGGGTTATGGTAATACCCTAAGAAGATCTGTAGCTTATATAAGGTACAACCACTCACAAAGCAAGCAAGTTAGCACTGATTTGGGATGAGGGGTTATGTTGTAGGAGAAGGGATTACTTTCCTTTTCTAAAACTGATGCTATGTCATAGATGGGTGAGATTCTCACTACTGTATTTACAATTTGAAACAGCAGAACACACCCCATTCTGTTTTATCTATGGGAAGACCCAATAGATCCTAGAGGAAACCTGAAAGATGTTCCCAAAGAGAAACCAAGCTGCATTCTAAGCCAAATTGACTTCTTTCCAGGTATGTTCAATTCGGTAGCAAGCTGTCAGTGCAGGGAAGGCAAAATAATGACAGTGTGCAGACTTTGAACACTCAACCAGTGTCAACATGCCCCTATCACAATGCTGACATTTATATCCTACACCGTACACAGTGCAACTGGTTAAGGCTTATGTAGAAAAACATTAAGTCATGCATTTCATTTAAAAATAGAAAGTACCATAAATTCTGGTTCCTCTAGTTCCCTTCAAATGCTTATAACTTAGATCTTTTGTGCCACGTCAACAGTCATTCTGCACTTTTCAAACAGGAACTATTTGGACTATACCTGGTCTGCACACTCACCTGTGAGCCTGCGTGTATTCTGCTGGTTCCAATGTAAATGAAACATTCAGAATTCGATTCCTACTATTATTTCAGTATGAACTAACCAAATAGAATTTGTAATTTGGCTAAATTGCTTGCCTAGAGGTTGGCTATAAAGTAAATGGTCCATGGCTACCTCCTATAGCAACTTCTAACCTGTCTAAACTCAAGGAATTGTGATTTTCCTTTGGGGCACCCAAGACTTTTCTCTTTTGCTATGTTTCTTCATTTATTTTGCTTTTTGCCAGTACCTTCTCCAAAGGACAATTAGAACAGGTGTGAGGAATCTACAAAGTGAAACTTTCAGATGTCATACCATTTTAGAGCTGAAAGGAAACCCCTTCTATCCTGAGACCTAAAGAGGTAAATCAACTTGTTCAAAGTGCTAGAGTTCCATGATAGCAGGAGGCAGGTCTGCTGAAGCTGGGACCAGTTTCCCCAAACCCCCGAAATGCGCTTTGTAGGGGAAGGGGAAAACGGTTTATATGGGAGAAAGGTCTTCAACTAATGATTAAGACCAAACTGTACAAGATTGCCTGAATTTATTGAAGGTTCATTCACTGTAGTCATGTTCCATATCTCAACTCTAAATGTATTTCACAGATGCATAAAGTGCATGAGATTTTAAATTTGTGATCTAAATGCACATATTCATTCAACAAGTAGTTAACATATGCCTGGATGTGCCAGGCACTATCCTAGGTGCTAGGGATACCTTGAAATGCCTAATAGAGAAAAGTCCCTGCCTTCATGGAACATAGTTTCTAGTAAATGTACATGAAAAACTAAACATGAAAGACCCTTGAGCTGGAAGGTGAGCTTAATTTTTTGTACCACTGGAAGTCAACTATTAATAGAAGGGACATTGAGCATTGTTAAATTGTAATTACAGGTAATTCTCGAGTTATTATAATATAATGGGACTACAGTCCCCCAGCTTGGTAGCAGGTCACAAAATTGCCTATAGAAACAATCTTTTAAGTCAAGTTATCGAATTCTTAGGCTAGCCCTCAAAAATCTATGTTAGCCATGATACAGCTGAACTGTAATTCACAATATTACCAGGTGAGAGTCTCTGCCCTAAGTGCCACATCCCATAATCTGCAGAAGGAATGCATAGAACAAGAAATTGGGGGGGTTCAACAAGTAAGAGTTCAAGGTAACACATACCAGAATGAGGTTTGGCTCTCAGCCTTGCCTCTTAACCAAGATGTTAAGCTGTTATTTAACATCTCTTATACCTCAGGTTTCCTCACTGTAAAATAGAGATAATAGCAAACCTGCCTCATGGGGTTGGTGTGAGGGTTAAATGAGATATTTCTTTGTAAAACCAGTGCCCCAAGAATAGGGATCATAGTTGTTATTTGCCACCCTCCTACTTCTAGTGACTCCTCCCTGGGCACCCAATGAACTCCCTTCTGGCATGCCATCTGCCAGGATGCTGCTCTAAATGGTGGAATTTCAAGCAGCACAACACAGTATGGAGTGAAAGAAATGCAGGCCTTGCGGGGAGGCTATTTTGGGCCCCGCAGTTGGTTGGTCAGCACGTAGGCAGGCCAGCCTTGCCTGGGATTCTGCCCCTGGGTCAGCTGCCCCTAGCTCTTCCCAGGTTTCACAGCTCTCTCCCTTCCCCCATTTCTGGGCCCACATATTTCCTGTGGAATTTTTCCCACCAGACTCCCATGGTCATGTTAGGGAGATCTTCCCCCGTGGGAAGAAGGGAGCTGAGGCAGGGTGAGATCCTTCTATGGAAGCAATAAGAGGGTTGTGAGTTGGAGGCTACCTGTATTGAGACGGAGCATTTCTGTTGTTAATGATCCCAGCTGGATATTTACTTTGCTTCTTAAACCCAGCAAAAAACTTTTTGTAAACTTTGGTAAACTGTCTGCCCACCATTATACAGCTAAGGAAGCTTATAGTGCAACAAGCTGGTTAAATGTTAAGCTTTCAAATGTGATATTATGAGATATAGATTTCAGAATAAATGAGCACTATCCGTCTATCACTTCTTATTGCTTAGGGACTGTATGAATGAACAATACTATTAACAAAGCATCTAAGCTGAAAGGGGGGTCTTCCCCTTGGGGAGGGTCTCTTGGAATCAAGAAATTACATATCAGACTCTTTTAAGAGGTACTGATTCCTTACTTGAGATCTGAGACCAACATTTCACTCTAGCCCCCATCTAGAAACCTATTTCAAACAGTTATTGTTTAGAGAAATCTATCTGAGGCTTAATTCGAATTGGCCAGTCTTAGGACCTTAGGTCAATCAATCCAAGAGGCACAACAATATGCTCAAAAGATTCTCCTTTAGCTGATAAAAAAAAATAAAAGCTATCTGGTATTTTCCTATCCTAATATCTCTTTGATCTTTGTTTACTTAGTACTCATAGTACATAGCACCTTCATTTGATTAAAATACTTGCTCTTTAATTAATCACTTGAACTCAATCAAGAAACAAGTACAGCATGCACCTGTAGTCTCAACTACTCAAGAGGCTGAGGTGGGAGGATTGCTTGAGCCCAGGAGTTCGAGTCCAGCCTGGGCAGCATAGAGAGATCTCCATCTCAAAAAAAAAAAAAAAAGAAGAAGAAGAAGCAAGTATTAAATATTTTTCATGTGCTAAATGCTATGCAGCCTCAGAAAGGCTAAATTTTGAACTTTGAAATAGCTCGTGATCTAGACGTAAACTATAGATAGCTGAATGGGCCGATGGGTGGATGGGTGGGCAGATCATCAGTCAGACAGACAGATACATGGAGGGTTAGCTATGGTCACAGGAAGAATTCCTAGCAATGAGGTCACTGGGATTGGGAGATCACAGCAGGAAAGAATTCAGGGAAGAGGGAGAATTTGACTTGGAGCTTGAAAAATCGTATTGGGAAGGGAAAAGAATAGGAAAGGGGGACATCCCAGACTAGGGAGCAGCATAGGAAAATTTGTGACTGTGGTACGGAGAAGGGGTAGGTGGCAGACATGAGGAGAACAGACCAGTCGCCAAGTACCAGGAAGAAGTGCTGAGAAGAGGTGGGAAATATAAGACATCTTGGTAGGTGGTATCTAGATTATGAGACACTATAAAATCCAGGAAAAGAAGGTATTTGCTGCTCTGCTTTCTATAGCAGTGGGGTTCCTCTAGAGCAGGCAGGTGACAGCAAGTGGGATTTTGCTTCAAAGCTGACTTGCGGCAAAGGTTACCTGAATACCCAGGCTGCTCATAAGTGGGGTGTGTAGCATAGGCCTATCTTTTACTTTGAAGTACTGTGTTCTTATTTTAAAAAAGCTTCCAGGCATAGGCACAATTGGATCAACTTATTAACCCTCAACTAAGTGAATAATAATTTAAAGTTAGTGTCACAGCACCTCTTAACTATCCATACGGTGAACCCGGCTTTGAACAAATAGGTTTATATCTTGTCCTGAAATCAAGTCAGTTTGAGCCCTACTGGATAAGAGGAGATACTGTTATCCCCATTTTACAGATGAAGAAATGAAACCTAGAGAGTTGTTCCAGGTCATAAAATAGTAAGTACTGAAGCCGGAATTCAAACCTCAGACTTCCAGTCCCAAAGCCAATATTTTTTTACTTCACACAGATTTTGTGCCCAAGTTAGTAGATTAAAAAAACACAAACATTTGGCTTGCTGAAAATACACTCAATAACCCTAAAACACATGTTTCCAGGAAAATCAAATGAGCAAGTGAATAGAAAGGAGAAGCAGAGACTATTAAATTCCTTTACACTATTAAATTTTTTTTTTAATTTCTATTTGGGCCACAGTGGGCCCAGGCCAGCATTATTAATGGCTATTTCAAAGTCCAGATCCAGGATGTTTTAAGAAGAGAAACATGAATTTCTCTAAGTATTCCTACAATATTGATGCTTTTTGCAATAAGAGAAGCCTCCCTCACTTTTTGCTGCAAAGCAAGGTCTTCTTAACTGCCTGGTAGGCAGACAGCCTTTGGAAGGCCTTGTGGAGATACGAGTTCACAGCTCCCTCCCATTCTGCCCAGGAAAGGGGGACATCCACATGGACATCAAGTGTGACTGCTCAAGTGCTGCGATGGCCTATGGCCTCCGTGGGAATAGAAGTCGTCTTGCATGAGCAGAGTTTGAGTCACCACCTGGAAACAACTAGTTAGCTCAGTGGAGGCAAAACACTTTTGTATGATTTAATAAGATAACTGAAGTGGAAAAGCATGATTTTAAAAGTCCATGGTCTTCAAATTTTTTTGCCTGCAAACCTACAAATAAGAATGTTGAAAAACAATTGTACATTTTGAAGTTTTCTAAAACGTTTCCTCCCAAATTTAAATAGTTGTACCAGATATCATTTCCAGCCTTTTTGGGATCTGTGTATATATATATATATATATGCTTTAAATACACTTTTGGCAAAATCTTGTACCTGCAAATTTAGTTTATTCAATACATGGAAAACGATCAAACTAATCAGTTCAAATCAATTGGCTTTTCTATCAGAAAAGGTCGGACTTCATTTTCAATTCAAATACATTTGTTAATATACACCCTCTGGCAACCATCGCACTTTTGGATCCTAATTATAAGGAGAATAAATGGATGGGTGGATGGACAGACAAGCAGACAGAGCACCACGGCCTGCCATGAGAGCCCGGCCAGGATGAAATGTGGGGCCACCTGCTTCAGCATTGCTTGGTTTGGTTAATTTATACAATATCTTCCTCGGAAGTATTCATAGTACAACACCCACACGCCCATCACTAAGATTGACCTCTTTTTAGCATTTTGCATCATTTTTTTCCTAAACCATTTGAGAATTTGTTGCAAATGTCATAACATTAAATACTCCAGCATGTACCTTCTAAGAACAAGGACAATATCTTATATAACCACAGTTCAGTTATCAGTCTCGGGAAATTTAACATTGGTATAATACTGTCATCCAATAGATAGTCCATACTCAGATTTCCCCAAATGTGGCAATGATGTCCTTTATGGATTCTTTTTTTTAATCGGTGACCACAAATTGCATTTGACTATATGGTCTCCTTATTCTTCTTTAATCTAGAATGATTCCCCCATGATGTTGACATTTTTGAAAAGTTTAGGCTTTCTTGCCTGCTGTTTCCCAGATTGCCCTTCAGTTTGGCTTGGTCTGATTATCTCCACGTGACCAGATTCAGGTTAATACCCTTGGAATACTATGTTAGCGATGCCGTGTGCTCACATCGGGAGCCCGGTAACAGTTTGTCCCAAGGATCCATGCATGCCTGAAAGCCTTTGCACGCACCTGAAGGTGTTTATCCTGGGACAGAGCCCCACAGTAGAGTGAGTGGGATGGGTGGGAAGCACACAGTCTCTCAGAAAGGTAGAAGCGGAATTGGAAAAAGGGACATGGGCCGGGAGAACCAGCAGCAGGAGCTTCCGCAGGCAGACCGGTTTTAGGACACAGCACATACAGAAGTGGAGGAAGTAGACGCTGATTCCCTGAAAACTTCTCATAGGCGCTACAGAAAGTCTTCGTGTACCTCCAGAGGGACGTGGGCCTCTGTTTGAAGACTATAGAGGACACAGAAGTATTGTCATGGGCTGTGGGATCTGTTGGCATTTGTGTGGTCAATTGTCAGGCATTTCAAGGAACACAGACTCCCAAGTCAGGCCTGCACCTTCTGCCCACAGACCACCGTGCCAGGGCTGCAGGCCATGGACAGAGGGCTCCCCTCTGCAGAGAACATGCTGGACTCAAAAAGAGCCAGTGTCTGGATCTCCTTTGGGGTAATCTTATTTCTTCCAAAGACCATAAAGTTGATCTTAGTGCTGCTGCCCCCTGTGCAAACGTCACTGAAGGATTATCTCAGCCGTGACAACCACACTGACTGACTTTAGGCACCATTTGTTAAATGCTTCTGTGGGGCCAGGTACTGAGCTGAAATCTTTTCTTATAGTTTCATAGTAATCTTTTTTCTTTTTTCTTTTTTTTTTTTTGAGACAGTATCTCACTCTGTTGCCCGGCTAGAGTGCAGCTGTGTCATCATAGCTCACTGCAACCTCAAACTCCTGGGCTCAAGGGATCTTCCTGCCTCAGCCTCCAGAGTAGCTGGGACTACAGGTGCATGTCACCACGCCCAGCTAATGTTTCTATTTTTTGTAGAGACAGGGTCTTCCTATGTTGCTCAGGCTGTTCTCAAACTCTTGGCCTCAAGCAATCCTCCCATCTCAGCCTCACAAAGTGCTGGGATTACAGGAATGAGCCACCATTCCCAGCCTTATCATACTAATCTTGACCTGGAGGTAAAGATGTAACTATCCCCATTTTAAAGATGGGGAGATCCGGGCTTACAGGGTTAAGCAATTTAGGATCTGGGCCCAGGGCAACCTGAGTCCAGCACTCAAGCCTGTCACCCTGCCCAAGATCACTTCTGCCAGCCCAGGACACTCTGATGTAACCCTTCTGACTGCATCAAAAAGTCAGCAAAGAGAAAAATCAGGAAATGGGGCTGTTCAAATGCAGTGGTTTTAGAATGATACCTGTATCCGATTGCCTGAAGTATCTTTGAGATTCCAGTAAATTGATCACTAGGAGTAGAAAGTCCCTCCTCACATCTGACCACAGGAATCTATCAAACAAGTTCAAATGATAAAGAACATTTTTTCACCTCATTTTCATGTCATCTTCTCTTAGTCCCCCTTCTTCTTGCCCAAATCACTAAGGCCCTCAACCTTCCTTTCACCCCCTGCTCAGCTGGTCCCCCGAGGGCTGAGGGAAGTTGAGTACCAAATCCTGGGTGGAATCCTGGGCTCTCAGGCTGGGGGCAGGGCTTTGCCAGAACAAAGCAGAGACTTTCTACCAGGTTCCTTTGGAGTCTTCCCTCGCTCACCTGCCTCTGATAACACCACAGGAATTATTTTCCCTAGTGGATTTTTGTGCACTTAATTTTACTGAGTAACTCTCTCACTCTTCCCTGTTAAGTTTTTTATAAGGACAGCAACAGAGCTCATGGTGTGTGCTCATTAGTGTGGGGTGTTTACGACCCACTGTGGAGTGCTTTTAGCTCACACCAGGTGTTCATGGACTAGCTAACAAATGAACACCCTGTTGGGTGTTTTCCTGACTTAAAAGCAAAAGAATGGATATTTTGCTCCCAGGGGGACCATGCTGTATTACTGTAAAATTATTAGCATAACAATAATAAAAGCATGGACCACAAGCATAGAAATCAGAACAAGGCAATCTTAGCAGGAAGCTGAGTAACAAAAGGAATATATTGCCTGTGTCTCCCTGAGTAGGGTTTTCTGGCTATTCGTGTTCACGCAGTAATTTCCAGTGCATTTATTACAAGTTTTCTCAGTTGAGTTATAGGATAACAGTTCAAGGTATAGGTATAACTAGCAAGTGCGTGCAGTGTTGGTCAGAGAGGGTGGAGATGGTAAATAAGATGGTGTTTTGGTGGGCAAAGTGGCTTTTAAAAGTATACCCAAGGCTCCTTTTTCTATATTCTGGAGTGTTTTGCATTCTGATTGGTCTTTTTCCTCTGCCTTGAGAGAATCCAGAAATGCTGTTTTAAAACAACAAAACACTGATGTTTTTACAACACAAATACTTTTCAAATAAACCGATGTCATGCCTTATTGTCAACAAACCACTGGTCATGGAGAGACTGCACTGGTAGCTCTGGAAATGGTTACAGTGACTTAGTAAATTGCTTCAGCTGCCCATCGTTTTTAGGAAAATAGATGCTGTGGACCCTTCTTGAAGTAAACTAAAGAGCAGCCTATAATCAGGACAATCTACCTAATGCTAGATGAATTCTGTGTCCAAAATAGGAAAGCAAGAATGGCCATTATGTAAGATGCATCAACATTCAGCGCTTAGTGACCTGTGGCCTTTTCAAAAAAAATTAATTCAAATAAGTGGCAACGTCATCACCTGTAAATGGTAGCATATGACAAAACTAGAGAATTTTTCAGAGAATTGGAACATTCTCATGGACGCTCACTGCACATTTTAAAAGTCTCTAAAGGTTAAATAAGAGAAAGGTTGATAGCCCATTGAATGGCTTCCAGGACAAGCTGTGGGGCTCTCACCACCCATTTTGTACCAGTGGCAGTCAGCGATTCTAGCTTTGAAGTCATGAACAGGGTATGACCTAAACATACTTAAAGCAGCAAAAACAGAAATGAACAAAATTGAGATGCTAAGAAAATGGCAAGTTTAGTGTTGGAGTTTTGGGTGATGGAGACTGAGGGAATTATAGCATGCTGGCGCCGTATGTCCTGTCAGAGGTCATTGGGTCTGTCTCTATCTTTACAGACGGAAACTGAGGTTTAAGAATACCTTGCACTGGAATCCGGATGTTTTCAGATGCAAATGCAGGGTCCTCTCTGCACATCTTTTCATCTCTCTTAAATAGGGCACAGGAAGATGACTTGACAATTTGAGAGCGGGTTGGTGGTGATTATTTTAAACGTAGCAGAGATGCTGAGCCAAGAGGTAAACAGAAGAGGTTGAGTACTGCTAGGTCCTAAAATACCTCCTGTGGGGCTTCATGGGGCCCCAGCTGGTGGCAGCTGAGCTGGGTGCTGCTGGGACATCAGCCGAAGGTGGTCTTCTCCCTGACGGAGGTGACTGAAAACCCATGTCTGGCAGAACTTTCCTGCCAAGACTTAGACTGTCTGCTTCTTAGGGCCCCAGAGCTAGGGAGAGCCCCAGAGAGCTGGAGTTGACCTCGGAAGGGTTAAGCGACTAGTCCAAGGTCACGCGGCTGGTCAGGGACTGACCCAGGACTGGAATCCAGGCCTCTGTCCTCTCCAGCTCTGCAGCAAGAGCCTCGTCATTTGGTGCCAGAGTGAGTTTGAGGAGCTTCCGGAGACGGGGCCTGTCTGTCTGAATCTGCTGCCGTGCTGGCTGCTGCTTTTCCGGTTTTAACTGGGAAATGGCCAGATCTGCCTTAGAGTGATATGCAAGAACCAGGACATGGGAGAGATGCCCCTGAATGGCCTGGCTTTTCCCTTTTCAGAGGCAATTTACTATACTGTGGCCCATGGCAGCCTAACTTTAGGATCTGCTTAATGTAACCGCCTTCATACTGAATTTTTCAACAGAAAGCATATTTCTCACTTCCTGTTCTGAATTTGGTAAGGGTGTATAGGTGAAACCAGCACATCTTGCACTTGTTTCAGAGTAATTTACCATTTGCCGCAAGACTTGGAAAGCACATGGTAGTGGAATTTTTGGGCAGCAGGCAGCAGCAGAACGAGTTTGAGCTTTGAAGCTGAACCAAGTCCACCTTTACTAGTCATGTGGCCTTGAGCAAATGTTTGTCTTCTCTGAGCCTCAGTTTCCCAAGCTGTAAAGTGGAGATAATATTTGATCCTTATTTTAGCCTTGCGAGGAGGTTGTCAGGTTTAAAGTTAATACTGTGTGGAAGTAGGTATCTATTCTACCTTTATATCAGTAATATTTTTTAGTGCTTCAAAGAAGCTATTATTTAAGGTGTAGCCTGATGAAATCTTGTAACGTGAGGAATGTTAAAAGTAAGACTAAGCCACGTAGTTCTTTAGTTCTTATAATATTATTTCAATATTAGTGAAAGAAAATCATGTGTGTATCTTACTGAAAAGTAAAAGTAACTTATTCCCCTCAAAAATGACGTTAGTCGGGGTTCTTCTTGAAAAGTTATGTCAATTCTAGGCCGATCTTTTCTTTTCATATAAATATGTATGTAAATGTGTTTCTGTGTGTAGACACATATGTATGCAAATATACATGTGTGTGTGTAGAGAGAGAACTTCTATTTTTCAGATACTTGGCCTACAGAGCAATTTGTACTTTACCTGCAGTATAGTGGGCAAAGAATACCAGATTAAATGTCTCGAGCCACCAGGCAGGTTTCCACTTTCCTCCTGTCTTTGGACAGCCTTCCATGGGAAGATCTACATGTCAGGATGGACTGCTCAGCACCTTGCCAGCCAGGTGCAGCATTCTGTGATTTCACACCAGCATCCATCCCCAGCCCGGAGCTGGCAGTACCTAGACTGAGAGCACCTGGGTGCTAGTTCCAGACATACCTCTCACCTGTGTGGCCGTGGCTCAGGCAGCAGCTCACCCCTACAAACTCCGGTATATTATCCCTTGCCCTTACAGACACAAAAGCTAGACATTTTACAGTGAAGTAGAGAGAGTATCCCTCCCAGAGCAAGAAACATCTGGGCCACCTCTCTGAGGCCCCTGCATCCGCCGAGCCTGGCCTGGAAGACTCCTCAGAGAAAGACACTATAGTACTAGGGTCAGGCCCTCTCTTTCCTGAGACCCTCAGAGCCTCAGAGACCTCCCCTCTGTCCTTGGAGTCCACTCCCACTCTGGATAAGGGGTTATGTCCTCACTGCTTTGTCCTTCAAGGACGACCTCATGCTGTCCCCCTCTTGGGCCCACAGACTGAAGGCGGCTTAGACTCCCAGCCTGGCCAGAGTGAGGAGGGGCACAACCCAGCTATGAGTATAAAAATGACCCTTTGATTTAAATATAGTTAACCTGTACTGTTTTTTAAGAGAAATTTGATATTTTAGGAAAATGCTTTGTCCACTGATGCCTGCTTAACCAAGGTAATGTTCTGAATTATGTAACTCTTAGTTCAGCTATTAATGGCAGTACTCTGAGCCCTCACCACTGTTCCTATAAAAACTCAATTGACTTTACAAAATAGTAAAGGATTTTCTACTGCACTATCCTAGTCCTTTGTTCCAGAGATGACATTACTATTTTTTCCCCCATAATCGAGGGAGACAAAGTCTGCAGTGAACGGTTTGTTCCCAGAGTTGTGCCCCAGTACAAGGTTTCATTTGTTTAAATAACACTGTTTATATAAAGGGCACATCAAAGTTGAAATATTTTAAATAGAATAATGCCAAAATATTTGGTTGCACTCTGAAGAATGACTTAAATGCATTTGAGCATTTTGAATTTTCAAAAACATTAGCTTTTAGGCAGACATGTTTTCCAAGATATATTCTCCAAGTGGGACTGGGAAATGAGCAAATGTTTGCCCTATTATTTTTTTTTTAAATGATGCCCCTCTTTTGTGGTTTGCAAGTATTTTACTATCAAAGTTAATACTAATGAGGGCTGTTTGTGTAGCTGACATCCTGCCAAGCCCTTTTAGGATGAGGAAGAAAGTGATACACCTTTAAGTCTTACTTTAGGGAACTAATCCAAACCCAAAGCCCTTTTCTTTCCTCTCAGCTCTGTGAGTTCCTGGAAGATTGATGCGGCTGTTCATCACCAGGACTTTCTTGCCTGGTCTGGTTAGAGGCTTCTGCAGAATTGTTAAGGACAGGCTCAGTGAGTTGGCCAGCACGCCTTTGCAGAGGTGCATGGCGAATGCTCAGCATTGATAAACTGAGGCTCTGTCTATGAATGAACTCGACTGGCATCTAAAGGCCTGGAATTAGGAATTTAGTTACTTTGTGGTTTGAAAAACATAGTATTGCCCTTTCCTAGCTTCTAGAATTCATACCCATGTAAAACTTTCAGCACAAATATTTGTTGTTCTATTTTTCAAGGACCTGAAGGAGGAAGAAATGTCTTCAGCTCAGTAAGAGTTGCCTATGTCCTGAACTTGGGGCTTAAATAATATTTCCACATTAGCAACGAGGTATGAGGGAGATTTTCCCATCAAAGGGAGGAGTTCTCATTAGCCACATGCCAGGAAGCTGTTTTTTTTTTTTTTTAAACAGACTTTGTTTTTTAGAGCAGTTTTAGGTTCACAGCAAAATTGAAAAGAAGGTACAGAGAGTTCCATACCCCCTCCCCCAACACTTTCATAACCTCCCTCCTTATCAACGTCCCCACCAGAGGGGTACGTTTGTTACAACTGAGGAGCGTACATTGACATATCATAATCACCCAAGGTCCATAGTTTACATTGGGGTTCACTCTTGGTGTGGTACATGCTGCGGGTTTGGACAAATTTATTACGACACGTATCCACCACTACCAGGAAGCCTTGTAATTCAGGGTTAGTAATCTGTTCGCCACATCATTGAAAACCATGAGTGGTTCGTGCATTCACATTGCTATATGGGTCACCCTGAAAAGGCCAAGTGGAACTTAAAATCAGGAAAAAGGGACTAAACTTTCCATAATGAGGTATAAGTATGTCCCAAATATTGTAATATTTGAGATTATTTACATTAAAATTTATTAACTATTTACCAAAATTCAAACTTAACTGGGAATTCTGTATTTTATCTGGCAAAAAAAAAAGTCATGTAGTCAAACTGTCTTTAAGAGGGGGAGGAGGGAATCTTTCTTGAGAACTTGGAAAGTACCCAGAGGTAAATAAGACTGTAAGTGCTCACTCAAATCCTTATCATAACTCTCGAAATACAAAATTATGTCACTTATATAAATTAATGAGTCTCTAAACCAGTGTGAGTTGAACATTTACAACTCAAATGTTTTCCCATTAGCTTATGTTAAAATTTTAGTGATGTTTCATCCTCACTTCTGATTAATCTTCAGTTGGTTGTTAATCTTAACTTTTTATGTTCCCAGGTTCCTGAATTAATGATCTATTCAGGAATTTTTGACTAGAGCCCAGGGAGCTCACGGTGTGAATTCTTTTGTGAAACAAAGTGTTTTTTATTTTTTTGAAGACTATTGTATTTTGATTAATCACCCCCAAATATATCTGTTTTATAAGTTCAGATTTCTATACAATCATGGTTTTTTGAAACTGGGCACACGTGTATTTATTTCCTCTTTAATAAGTTATTGAAAGAAATCACAAAGAGCATTTTAAAAATGAGTCGTTTTAAAAAATAAGTAGTTTGTTTCTTTAAATCAGAGTGATTTAAAGGTTTTTGTGTTGTTTTGTTTTTAAAGAAAATTTCCTAAAACAAGTCCAGTTAGAAAGCAGTCCAAAGGAAAGGACAAATTAAGAATGCTGTCCCATTCTCCCAGGCCCCCTTTAGAAAGCAGGAGGCTCTGGATGAGGTGCGGTGAGAGTTAACTCTTTAAAGCTGCAGGAAGCCAGGGAGAGAAGGTCAGTTCAGAGATGGTTTTTCAGCAGTCAGCTGGGCAATGACTGTGCCATTCAGGGCAGAATGGCCTTTCCAAGTGATATGAGTTTTTTCTTTTGGAGGCTTTCATTTCATAATGATGTAGTTCTCAGCTGAAGTCCTGGTGTCCCCTTGAACAATTAAGAACTCTTGCTTTCCGCCTCTTAAAGTGACCTGATTCATTTAACCTACAGTTAGGAAGGCCTCCAGGGACCAGATCCTACTCTAAACACTTGGGATCCATCAGGGAACAAACCTAAGTTTCTGCCTCTTGGAGTTGACATTTCATGAGAGAAGAAAGATGATGAATACCAAACCTAAGAAATAAGTTAGTGTGTTAGAAAGTAGTAAGGATTGTACTGGGGAGAGCAGGCAGGGGATCTGGATTAGGGGCTGGGGAGGGATTGTGTTTTAAACAGGGAGGTCAGAGTGGGACTTGTTGACTGTGGCATTTGAGCAAAGACTTGAAGGAGATACAGGAGTGGCCACAGGGAACAGCCAGCACAAAGGCCCTGAGTCCCTGGCTGTTTGCGCTGTGGTTCTCTATCCAGATGATTTTGCCCCCAGAGAACATTTGCAAAGACTGGAGACACTTTAGTTTGTCATGGCTGGGTTTGGAGTAAGGGGGAAGGATGCTACTGACCTCTTCTGGGTGCAGGCCAGGGATGCAACTCAACACCCTGCAATGCACAGGATGACCTCCCACAACAAAGAATAATCCAGGTTGAGACGGTTTGAGGAACAGTAAGGAAGTCAGGGCAGCTGGAGGGGAGAGAGTAGGAGGAAAAGAGGGGGCCAGAGGTAATGAAGGCTGGAGGAGTAGGGAGGTCAGGTCAGGCAGGGCCTTACAGGGCAATGTGGACTTCGGCTTTTATTCCAAGAGGATCACGGAGCCTTTGGAGGGTTTTGAGTGGAGAGAGGTATGATCTGTGTTACTTTTTTTTTTTGAGACAAAGTCTCACTCTGTTGCCCTGGGTAGAATGCAGCGGCATCATCTGCATCCTCAAAGTCCTGGGCTCAAGGGATCCTCCTGCCTCAGCCTCCTGAGTAGTTAGGACTACAGACATGAGCTACCACAACTGGCTAATTTTTCTATTTTTAATAGAGATGGGGGTCTCGCTCTTGCTCAGGCTGGTCTCTAACTCCTGAGCTCAGGAGACCCTCCTGCCTCAGCCTGCCAGAGTGCTAGGATTACAGGTATGAGCCACCACGCCTGGCCTCATCTGAGTTACCATTTTAAGAGTATCTGAGTGCTAGGTGGGATAAGGGTGGAATGAGGGAGACCAGTTTAGGGGCTGTTGTGGTTATCCAGGCAAGAAGTGGTGGGGCTTCAGCCAGGGTACAACCAGCTTTGTGACTTCTGTGCAGCCAAAACATCCAGTGCTAAATTTCAGAGATCAAGCAATAAGGCATTCTTGGGATTCCAATTCCCCATCTTTTCATTATTATGTATCATATATTTTATATACTGTACACACACATATATGTGGTCACATTGCCTTAGCTAGATTTTGTTCTACACATACGATACCTGATATTTTTTAACAATTAAATAGATTAGGCTTATGACAAAACAATTCCACATAGGTTAGACACAATGTAATCTTTCTATGTTTTAACACAGGTTTTGCAAAGAACCTTTCTTCTTGTTAACAACTCTTCTGAGGTCTATTTCTCCAAGCCACTTATAACCCTAAATACAGTATTAATAAATTACCTGAAAATGAGGTGAAGGGAGCATAAAAAGCCTGATACCTAATAAATAGGAGTTTAAATTGTTTTCCTCTTTTAGAAATATATTAAATTGTTTCAATAGTTACTTTTCTCTTACTCGATTTGCCAAAGCAAATGCTGAAATACGGCAGAAAGTACCAAGAGATTCGTCCTTTTGCCAAAGGTCCCAGGCATCTTAGTGCCCCTCCTCATTCCTCCATGTGATCTCCCTGAAGGGCACACTTCTTGTCCTGCTTGCAACAAGTGGGAGCCGTGTGACATTCTGCAGCAGAGGCTGGACCTCACCCCTGGGGTCAAGGCTGCATCTATCTGCAAATGACATCTCATTTATTGCTGTGATACATTTAAATGCCATTGGACAGTATCATTGGACTCTTATTAAAGTCATGCTGTTCAAAGGAAGTGGTAAATTAGTCTCTTTGTTAGTGAACTAAAAGCTGTTTCCTTAATGTTTTTTAAGGAAGTTTTAAAATATATTTGCATTCCTGAGCTCTTCGTTTGTTCTGGTCTTGTTCCCCTCAGCTGTGCAGAGCCGGGGAGATTGCAGGGAAGAGCACTCAGTGTTCCAGATGAAAGTAGCAATGTTGGAAGATTTCACCTTTTTTCATTCTCTAAGATGGTGTTTCTCAAAGTTTGGTCCATGGATCATCGACATCAGAATCCAGCGAGGGCTTGTTAAAAATGCAGGTTCCTTGGCCCCTCCTCCAGATTAAGTAACTCAGGGTCTCCTAGGGTAGGGCGAGGAATCTGCATTTCAGGGAGCATCCGGGCCATTTTCCTGCATGCTCACATTTGAGAACCACCACTCTAGGTTATATGACCAGGCAAGAAAAACGGCCTTAGAGGATGGACCTGCTCACAGCGACCCATCCTGTGGGTCGACCCATCCTTTATCAACTTGTTAAAAATGGCAGATGGTATTAAAATGGAAACTATACTTCTAAGGATTTGTTTACTACAAGGAAGAGTGTCACCACCACATTAGTCTCCTCTTCCAACTAAATCATCTTTCTTCTGTGCATTATAGCCTCTGTTCTTGGAGGACTACAGCGGACACTTGGCTTAACTGGCTGATGGTTTTGCTGTGGGTACAATTCTGGCTGACTTTATGGGGCACTTTGATCTAGAAGACTACTTGAAATGATCATTGTTGTCTCATGTGACATTTTCTGTTTTCTTGTTGAACAGCAAATATGCCAGAGGATTATCCTGATCAGTTCGATGATGTCATGGATTTCATTCAAGCCACCATTAAAAGACTGAAAAGGTCACCAGATAAACAAATGGCAGTGCTTCCTAGAAGAGAGCGGCATCGGCAGGCTGCAGCTGCCAACCCGGAGAATTCCAGAGGAAAAGGTCGGAGAGGCCAGAAGGGCAAAAATCGGGGTTGTGTCTTAACTGCAATACATTTAAATGTCACTGACTTGGGTTTGGGCTACGAAACCAAGGAGGAACTTATTTTTAGATACTGCAGCGGCTCTTGCGATGCAGCTGAGACAATGTATGATAAAATATTAAAAAACTTATCCAGAAATAGAAGGCTGGTGAGTGACAAAGTAGGGCAGGCATGTTGCAGACCCATTGCCTTCGATGACGACCTGTCATTTTTAGATGATAACCTGGTTTACCATATTCTAAGAAAGCATTCCGCTAAAAGATGTGGATGTGTCTGACTCCGGCTCCAGAGACTGCTGTGTATTGCATTCCTGCTACAGTGCAAAGAAAGGGACCAAGGTTCCCAGGAAATGTTTGCCCAGAATGAAGACGAGGACCAAGGAGGCGAAGGCTAAGGAGGAGGAGGAGGAGGAGGAGGAGGAGGAGGAAGGCAGCCATCGTGGGAGCCTGGTAGGGGGAGATCCAGCTACAGAAACTGGACAGGAGAAAGATAAAACGGCCGTCTGCATTCTCCAGGACGGCAGCCGATGTCACCAGAAGCTCAGGTCTGATGTTCCTGGTTGGCTGTTGCCATCGTTTTAGCTGATTCAGTGCACCGTCACCAATCACGGGCGCAGCTGCGGATGCACTCGAAGAACCAAACCAGTGTATCTTCTGTGGTTTGTTTTCACATGTCTGAAGACACCAGGGAAACGGTAATCTTGGTGTCACTCCTTGTCATTACGTTTTACTGCTGAAAGTAAGAAAGGTTATATTTCTGTCACTCACTGGAGACATATCCCAGAAAGGAGAGGAAAAGAAAAAAAAGAAAGCAAAGACACAAGAGATAATAACCTTTGAATCTGAAAGCCGAGGCCTGAGGTCTACTACAACCAGCATTTTTGTGAATGGTCGGAGATTGATTTTGAACATGATGCGTGGGGTAGGAAGAAATTGGCTAGGAACCAAAAAGGCTGTGCTCATGATTAAAAACAAACCTGAAGGTATTTCCTTTATGTCCTTGGAAACAGGAAACCAGTTGTGGTTTTCGGCAGCATTCTTGTAGGAGAGAAATAGGGAAGGCCCCCATCGCCCGGGCGGGGGGAGCCGCCTCAGGTCTGTCCGTTTACAGAGAGACAGATGTTACATACCCAGCTCTGTTGATGCGTGGTCACCAGTGACCAGAGAAGCTACTCGATGCAATGCATCTGTTTCAGATACAGAAATATAGAGAAGAATATTTATTGAGATTTAAGTTATTGTTATTTATTACCGTTCACTAATGAGTTTCTCTTTTCTCCCTTATTTATTAAAGTTTCTTTTCAAAGGTGCCAAAGTACATGTGCTCACAAAATGCAAAGAAAGGTGACAAAAGGAAATTTGAATTGGGAACAAGGGTCCATGCTTTTCAAAGTATTAAAAAGTTTTTTGCTAGGCAAAAATCACTTACTTTACCTTTTTAAGAAAATCCCTCATTAATTTCCCTCAGATTTCAGCATTTTTCCCAATAAAAAGAAAAATGTTAGCGGAGCATCCTGGCAGCCCCCTTTCCTGGAGGCAGCAGAGACCACTGGCACTTGGCTTATTTCTTCCTTGTTCCATCACTGGACGGAAGTGCCAAATGCTCCACTCTCTGTTGTATTTAAGCTCTTACTCCCCTCCACATGTATCTATCCATAATATGCATAACCACATATATAAAAGATGAAATTCCTCTTAGTAGGTAGTCCAGAATTTAATGTTGACCTAAAAGTAAAGTAAACAATTCTGTCAGGGAGCCATGGTTTTGCCTGACCCGTGGAGACTCTTCCTCCATCCTTGCCGCCCACCGCCTTCCTGAGATAACTACTGGCCACCCAGTACAGCTGAGGGGCACACGGACAGCCGCCCAGAAGGGGGTTCAAGCCCTGTGGCTGTCGCCTGGGGCCCGCGGCCGCTGCTCCTGTCCGCCCAATTGCTCGCTGGGAAGAAGGTGGCCGAGAAGGGTGCTGAGGAAGCCCCGTGGGCCGCCGTGTCCACGCGCGGGGCCTCGCGCTCAGGGCGCGCCACCTTGACGGTGAAAGAGTTCCGAGCGGAGGAAGCGGAGGGTGGGAACAGCCGGCTCCTACGTACTCCAGCTCGTGGATTTGTCTGGAGCCAACACATGCGCGATGCCCTGTATTGCAGTTTGTCACACATTTCATAAAAGGGATTTCCATCAAGGAGATAATCTATCACTACCTTAGTGGCGATTAGCCACGAAACTATGACAGATTTAGTAACTGAATGACCCACTGGCCTTCCTCAAATAATCATGTTAATTTCACAAAGTAACGAAGCAGCAGCAGACATACTCTCCCCCTGTCCCAGAAGACCCACGTTCTCCGTCATTCGGCCCCTCTCTGTCCTTTCTGCTCCCCTCGCTCGACTGGGAAATAGAGGACAGGGCTTCCCTCCCACCCTCTCCCGGGGCCTTGCTGATAGTCGGCCTGCTGGGAACAGTGACAACCCCAGCCATTCGGGAAGCACGATTTGGGTGCAGCCCCAGGGTCCTCTGTCCAATGCAGAGAATCCTGGCAGAGGAGGTGGCTGATGTTCCCAGTGTCAACCTCAGCTGGTCCCCCCGCTCCCCGTAGAGAATCCCTGCTCAAAGGGACTGTAGGATCCAATGGGTGTTGACAACTTGTTCCCGGCATCACTCACACACAGTGAAGCAGGTTTTAACGGAAGCAGATTGCTCCACCAAATCCACAAAAGGGTAAAGTTTGTGATTTTTCTTTATCATTGCAGTTGCCATCTGGCAGAGTAAGGAGTGCACTTCTTTGGAAGTTTTGACTTCTCTGATCTGTCTTGGTCGTTTGTGTTATACAACCAAAGTTCTCTACAGACTTTATTTTTGTACAATATCATTTTGTAACTTTTTACAAATAAAAACTCATTTCTATCGCTCTCTGTACTCCTGTACTTCCTCTTGTGCTGGGCCAGGCAGCCATCCACGAGCATTTATTATGAGCCGCCCCCTTCACAACACACAGTCCACTCATTGGTCAAGGGCCTTGCCCATCAACTCCCTGAAACCACCCAGGTAGGGAAAAAACTTGCAAAATTGTTCTTATTCATTCAATAAACCTTTAAAGTGTGCCTACACTGTACCAGGCACTGTTCAAGGCACTGGGGGTCTAACAGTGGCCAAAACAAAAATCTCTGTCTTGTGGAGTTGATATTTTATTTGGGGGGAGAGACAATATTTTAAAAAAGTAAAATATGTAGTGCTCCAAAACATGACAAATGCTAAAAGAATACAAATAGGATGCTACAATAGAAAATAATAGGGGAGCCTGCTTTAATTAAAGTCGACATCAAGACTGAACTTAAGAAATATTGCCAACAAATCAGGAGCATCCCAGGCAAGGAAACAACTTGTACAAAACTCTGAGTTATGTCACCGACCGCCGTGTGGCTATTAAAAGACGGCTTTGCCTGAAATGCACCCCTTTTTGCAATGCACGCCTTCCCTCCCATGGGGACTCGGAAGGAATCACTGGTACGGACTCGAGGGCCCAGGCATTTAGAGTCCTCCTGCCAGGACAGCTGGAAGAGGCTCGAGGACAGTGCTGAAGCCAACCGTGTTCTCTCTAAGCCAAAATTCCAGTATGGAGTCAGTGACTTGGAAAGGAAACAGAAAGATGGTAGAACTCTTGCTTACCTCCACTCCCTTTTTTCCAAAGTGTGTCCAGGATTACTAACTGGGGAGATGCTCCTAAAAGAAAAAGGAGGATGGAGTGGTTCCCCAGTCAAATCACTTTTGAAAACATTGAGTCAAACAACATCAACCCAATTTTTAAAGTTTAAGAGATAACTGTGGAACTTATCAGAGCCTTTATTAGGCCAATAAGAATTTTAATAGTCCAGGAGGGGTGTAGTGTACAGAATTTCCCAGTATGGACTTGACCATGAAACCACTCATTGTTTTGCTTTCTTTCTCATAACCGCTGGTGACCGCCCCTGGGAACTACTTTGGGCCGTGCTGTCTATTCCTGTAAGCTTCAGGGTGAGTCAAAAGCTGGGCTAGAGATTAATAAAGAGGCAGAAAGTTCTGGGCAGCTCCCCACAGGGAGGAACACCTCTCCCCAAAGACAAACACACACACACACACACACACACACA
>CAUYSK010023341.1:0-32550 GCA_963575035.1 Avahi laniger | reverse complement strand
CCTCCTCCCCTCTCCCACCTGCTTGATTTCTGTTGAATTTTACTACCATACGTACACTTGAGGGTTGATCATTTAGTTACAATTTAATAGTGTTAATTTAGATCTTTAAAATGATCTTCTTGTTACATTGGCTTACATATTTAACATTCTATACATTGCAATAATTTATTATAATTCTTTTACTATAAAATTTGTACTTTGTATATTTATTTAGAAACCTACACAGTTCAATAAAACAAAATACTATATTATTCCAAGGAATTAAAACAAACTAGATATTTTGAATAATCTATTAGCTTCCTACACTAAAACCATAACAATAATCCTAAAGAAAAGCAGTCACAAAAACAAAGATAAACCAAAACAAGAACAAAGATTGTTCAATTTTCTCATCCATTCTACATTTATTTTGATTGTATAGTATCTGAATTTGACTTTGTAAGATCCAGGGGTGGAGAACCTGTGGCTTTGGGGACCCATGTGGCCTTCTGAATCCTTAAATGTGGCCTTTTGACTGAATCCAAATTTTACAGAACAAATCGTTTGGGGATCTGAAGGGCCGCATGCAGCCTTGAGACCACAGGTTCCCGTCAATTAAGGAAAAATTTTCAACCAAATTATTTAATAAATACTTATTCAGACAGTTTTTAAAAATGGCCTGTTGGCTTGCTAAATCTCTCTTTTATTCACACTTTAAACTATGATGGCTAAAGCGGATCGTATAACTTTCTTTCTCTCTCTCACCTATATCTTTACCTTCCTTTTCCTGTTAGAAAGGCACTATAAAGAGCATATATACTACCCATTCAGTGTTTATTTAGAGAAACTGAGGAACTAGGATGTTAAATGACCTGCCCAAAGGTCACCCGACTTGCTTTTGGATGAGTCACGCCTTAAGTTCAGGGATCTAGTCTCCGATTTGGTGCCAAGTTGTCCCTTAAGTCCTAAATAAAGAGCAATTTCCCAGTAATTGTAAAATTATGAGCAGATGTTAAATGAGCAATGAACTATGAAACTGTATAAACATGAATAAAGTTTAGAGTGGTAAACAAATAAAACTTATAACAAAGCACATTTAGCACATGCTTGAGAATACGCGCAATCCATATCATACCACAAGGTAATTGGATAAATAGTAAGCAGAGATCATAAAAGACTGCAATTTGTCTTTTAAATGGACAATTGTATTGTTCTATCTTCTTAATTTTTTAAGGCCTAAGTCATAAGTTATTCCTGATTCTAGTTTACATTTAGCTGTGTTCAGTCAAACTGTGCTTAGAAAAATTTCATGAGGCACAAACATACACACATTTGCAGGAACATTTTGAAGGTACGCTGCAGATAATTGAACAAAGCAATCTATTCAAAAGCATGATGGGGGTTGCAAAGGCCTCTGAAAATCCAGGAGCCTATATAGACTAAGGCTTAGGAGGGAGTTAGAACAGTTTCCAGCAGTGAACTATTTTCATTCAAAAAAAATAGCACAAAAAGTTCCTAACTTTAAAGGAAATGTTGCTTATTGTTTCAAGTAATAGAGATTTGCCAACTGGGACTGCTGAGGTTAAGGTTAAGGAAGAAGTACAATGATAAGCAGGCTAAGAGCAAGAAATTGAACTTTAAAAAATGCCGGAGCAAAAACAGGAGACAAAGAGAGAGGCAGGTTGAGGCAAGCTGAAGCAGTCAGGGCCAAAATACATGTTATGCCTATCTCAGTCTTTGATTCTCTTTAAGCTTAGAACTTCAGGAAAACAACAGATGACAACTTAAAGGAAGACCACTGCCTAAAGCTTGCTTCCCCTTACTTTTGCTAGTTTTCACATAATGCAAGAAGATGTTGTTTTCTTAGAATATCATACAGTTTGTTTGCTGCAATTTAACTGATTTGTCCACTTTTTTAGCAAGTGACCATGGTTTAAGGAAAAGTTTATCTTAAATGAACAGGAAACAGCAAAATAAACTGTCATGGTACAATTGATTTATAACTCTTATGGATTTGTTGGAGAAGAAAAGATTATTTCAGGCCTCTCAGGGCTTAATCCCCACCAATGCCTTTCTCCTTCCAGAAATTTTTCAGAAGAAGACAGACTAATGGCCAACAAACATAAGAAAAAACTTCTCAACATGTCTAATCATCAGGGAAATGCAAATCAAAACCACCATAAGATAACATTTAACTCTAGTGAGAATGGCTTTTATCAAAAAGTCCCCAAATGACAAATGTTGGTGTGTACACAGAGAGATAGGAACACTCATACACTGCTGGTGGGACTGCAAACTAGTACAACCTTTATGGAAAGCAGTATGGACATACCTCAAAGAGCTAAAAATAGAACTACCATCTGATCCAGCAATCCCATTATGGGTATCTATCCAAAGGAAAAAAAAGACATTCTATAAAAAAAAATCTGCACTCAAATGTTTATAGCAGCACAATTCACAATTGCAAAGATATGGAATCAACCCAAGTGCTCATCAATACATGAGCAGATTAATAAAATGTGGTATATGTATACCATGGAGCACTACTCAGCCATGAAAAAAAAATGATGAACTACCTCTTATATTATCCTGGATGAAGCTGGAGCCCATTCTACTAAGTGAAGTATCACAGGAATGGAAAAACAAACACCACATGTACTCACCATTACACTGGTACTAATCAATCAACACTTATGTACACATATGGAAGTAATATTCATAGGGTGTTGGGAAGAGGAGAGGAGAGGAGAGGAGGAAATAGGTAAACTTACACCCAAAGGGTACAGTATGCACTGTCTGGGAGGTGGGCACACTTGTAGCTTTGACTTCAGCAATGCAAAGGCAATTTATATAATCAAAGCATTTGTATTCACATAATACTCTAAAATAAAAAAAAAGAGATTTTAGGAGCTTTTGACTCTGGTAAATAGAAATGTAAACAAGGAGAAGTAGATATTAAGGATTAAGGATGAGTATTTTAGCAAAATTATTTTTAATTTATCAGACTCCTATGGCAGTGCTTTTGTGTTTGTAACCTATTAATGAGTCATGAAATCAATTTAATGGATCACAACCAGCATCTAAATGGTAACTAGAACACAATAAAAATACAATAGAAACTACCAATGCATGATTTATTATAAGGATATTATTTGATGAAATGTTTGCTTCTGTTTCCTCTTTGTGTGTGCATGTGAGTGTGTGTGTGTGTTTTGGCTTACTGCTATGGAATGAACGTTTTTGTCCCCCTCATCCCACCACAATTCATATGTTGAAGTTCTCATCATGAACATGATGGTACTTGAAGGCGAGGCCTTTGGGACGTAATTAAGTTTAGATGATATCTTGAGGGTAGAGCCCCCATGATGGGATTAATGCCCTTATAAAAAAAAAAGGAGGAGACAGGCATCTCTCTCTCTCTGCCTGCATGCACGAAAGGGCATTCGAGGACATAACCAGTAGGGAGAGGGAAGGACCCTCACTAAGAACCTGGCTGGCACCCTCATCTTCAATGTCTAGCCTCCAGAACCATGAGAAATCAGTTTGTTGTTTTATTTACTCAGTCTATGACAATTTGTTATGGCAGCCGAATTGACTAAAATGTTCGCTATGCTAATTTATCTTTTATTTGAATCAAAGAAAAACCAACAAAAATCTATACCCCTCCACACAAATGCCACTTTGAAAATTATTTCCCTACTCCCCCATCCCCAGGCTCAAACTGAAAAAGACTAACATCCATGAAATGTACAAACAGTCTTTTGGGAGCTGAACTCACAGTAACTCACCAAAACTTTACTTTCCACTTTCACTTTATTCTCATTATGTAAAAGTTTTCCCTTCCTAACTTGATTTCTATTTTTATGTGCCCTTACAGACACAGACAATACCACATTCATTTAAACTCACACAAAGAGTAATCCTGTAGTACGTTACACTTACAAATGCAAATTAGCTCAACTATTTTTTAACAGCTTGCTTTCCTTTATTCTCATAATTATTTAAAATTGGTGGATCTTTAATCACAGTTTTTCAGAATTAGGAATATATAACGATGACGACCAACTGCCTTCCACTCACTTTTTCTATTTTTATCTAAGTAGATCTACATCAAACATATACATATGTATACACATACCAACCACAACAACAGCAGGGAACCTTTGGAAAGTCATTATTATCATCAGGCTTCAAGACCATCCCCCTACCTATTTTCTATTCATAGATAAATGGGCAAAATAGCAACATTCCATCTGGTTTATCCCACTGGGTTTCAAATATGCCATCTGGCCCATTTTCCATAATTCTATTCATCTCTTCCAACTACCTAATAAGACTGCAGAAGAAATCCTGAATATACCTGCTACCATGAGAAGTATTTATTGAAGTATTATTCATTAAGGTCATATTTCTATACAATCTTTTCTGAATTAGGGTTATTGTGGGATGCACTTACCCCTGAATCCTTTGACTCCATGGAATGAGAATCATCACTATTTAACACACATCATATGAAAGAAAAGGCTGGCTCACATCTCCTTGTGGTAAAAGACTGACCAGTACTACTACTATTACAGGGTGGAAACATCCACATGACTTTTAGGAGAAAGAATTATTAATAGTATACATATCACATGTATAGACTCAAATGTCTATTTTAAATAACTTATAATACAAAATTATTTTGCAACAGCAACCAAAACTAGAATTTTTCTAAAGTCTTCAATATGCAATGAGCAATGGATTTACAAACAAAGAGCTATTCAGTTTGGTTAATGTTGTTGGATTTTTTTTTTATCTTTTACTGTCCTAGGTTAATGATTAAAAGCTATGGTGAAACTTAATAGGCCTTTTGCTGGGAGAGTTTTTTATCCAATTACTCATGGAGCAACAAATATGCTATGTGTAAGAAATGTTCAGTGTTAAAAGTCAGAGAATATAGCTCAGAGAAGCTTAAGTGATTCTGTATCACTCAAGATTGATGCAAGTAATAATACGGGTTAAGGGCAGGTGGAGGTAGCAAAGAGGGCAATGCGTTTGTTTAATGGAGTGTCTTTCTCTTAACATTACTGATGAAAAAGGAGAGTGTTATCTGCTGGTACACACTTAACTTTACATGTTTCTTTGTTTCCTTATTCACAGAATTACAGTTTCTTAGAAAATGTGCAATCACTAAAACCCTAATATCTTTATCAATATGTAAGTCCAATTTTTGTTTCTAGATGCTTAATTACATTAATTCTTCTGAAGGACCAGTAGAATAACAATAAATTAAATGTGCATATGACATTCCTTAACTATTTCATGTCATGAATTAAGAACTATCTATCTATCACCTATTTATTTCTGTTGTGGTAAATATATATAAAATGAACATTTCCAGTTTTAACCATTTCTACATGTACAATTCAATGGCTGTCACTACTACACATCTCCAGAACTTTTTTTCTCTTCCCAAACTGAAACTCCGTACTCATTAAACAATAACTCCCATTTCTCCTTCCCCAGAAGCTAGTATTTACCATTCTACTTTCTATCTCTGTGAATTTGACTACTGTAGGTGGTAGATTTTACTTAAATGAAATCATGTAGCATTTGTCCTTTTGTGACTGGCTTATTTCACTTAGCATAATGCCTTCAAGGTTCATCCATATTGTAGCATGTGTCAAAATTTCCTTCTTTTTAAGGCTGAATAATGTTCCATTATAGGTATAGAGCACATTTTGCTTATCCATTCTTCTGCTAATGAACACTTGGGTTGCTTCTACCTTTTGACTTTTGTGAATAATGCTGTTATGAACATGAATGTATAAAAATATCTGTTCAAGTCCCTGCTTTAAATTTTGAGGATAGGATATATACCTAGAGTTGCTAGATCAGATGGTGATTCTATTTTTAGTAGAACTAAGCAACAATGAGAAACCTGGCTCCCAACATTAGCTTATTTGTTCAATTCTAGTATACATGTATAATGGTTTCAGAATTTTTAGTCTATACTCAACAACAAGGAAAAAAAAACCTTCTTATTAACTAGAATATATTTTTATATATACTATATATGTTATATATATATATAGTTTATATAAAGGTACTTTTGCCTTTAATCTTGTAGACACCACTTATTTCCAAAGATACTTAGGTCATAATCTTTATTTCCCATCCTTTTTAGTGAAGTTGTTTTATATAGCTGTAGTATAGTGAGATACTTTTATTACATTTTGCATTTTTTTAATATCCTGAGATCACCAACCTCCTAAATTTTCTATTTTAATTTGTATACTTTAAGATTTACTTTTTGTACTATAAAATTCTAAAAGTTTTGACAAATGCATAGTGTTATGTATTCAACATTCCAGTATTTTACATAATAGTTTCCCTGATCTAAAATATATACTTTGCTTCACCTACTCCACCCTTCTTCCTCTGAACCAATGGCAACCACTGATCAATTTATCATTTCTACGGTGTTGCCTTTTCTAGAATATCATATAAGCAATGTATATTGTATATAGTCTTTTCAGACTATCTTCTTTGACTTAGCAATATGCATTTATAATTAATCTATGTGTTGCATGGTTTAATAGTTCATTCATTTTTATTGCTAAATAGTATCCCATTGTCTGGATATAGCACATTTGTTTATCCATTCACCTATTGAATGATGTCTTGTTCACCTTTAGTTCTTGGAAGTTATGACTGAAACTTTTGCAGACATTTGCATGCAAGTTTTTACGTGCATGTGAGTTTTCAAGTCATGTGGGTAAAAATCTGTAAAAGTGATAGCTAAATTATATGGTAACACTAGCATTATAAGAAACTGCCACACTGTCTTTCAAAATGGCTATACCATTTTATATTCCCACCAACAATGAATGAAAGTTTCTGTTTAGATTTTGATTTTAACCAGCAATTAGACAGTTTCAGAGATAACTGGATAAAGAAACAAAACTATATTCTACATTTAAACAACATATTAAACTTCCTCAGTTGTTTATTTATATGACATAAAGGTAAGTGATACTACAGTAGCAAGGACAAAGTTTTGCAGAGAGACCTCTGCTAACTCACAACACTGACTGCAAACCCACTGAGAAACTGTGTGATCTCAGGGTAAGGATTATCCTCTCCGTGCCTTAATTTTTATCTTTGAAAAGAGTACCGTGGTACCTTTTTTCTAAGAATTTTGAAAATTTAGAAGAAATCATGTTGGCCAAAAACAAACATAAAAGCATTTTTTTTCCCACTAAAACTTAAGGCTAATCTCTCTTGACTTTTACTATTGCTCTGCCTTTCACTGACTTTACCTTCCGCAGTGAACTTTTCTCAAATAACTTTGATAATATTTTAACTACAAATGTAACTCTGCATTGTTAATTCTTGGCAGATGGTCTGAACTCTTACTTAGCAGAATAGATTGAAGAGATATAAGCATGTGTGTGTGTGTGTGTGTGTGTGTGTGTGTGTGTGTGTGTGTGGTGTATTTAGTAGTAATACCACTAGCCTTGGTGGGATCTAACAGAAACACGTGCAGTTCTCCTGATCCATATTCTTTCTTCACAACCAGAAAGCAGTCCAATTACCTATGCTCCCAGAAACTGAGTGACGCTTGTCAACTCTCTCTTTCCTGACACTGCTTTCTGTCCCTACCATTTATTCTCTCTCTCTCTCTCTCTCCCCGCCATATGCATGCACACACACACACACACACACACACACACACACACACAGTCTCTTGCTTTATTTCCTTGAAATTATTCTTTGTAATTCTGGGTAGTCTAGGACTGGAACAAAGGAACTAAGAACACCTTTGTTTCTTCTGTTTTTCTTTCATTCCCAAGGGAGGCTTGAGAAGCTAGGGTCAGGGTGAATAAGGAGCCTGGATATCTGATCTCCTGTTTTCCCCCACCATCCCCTGTACTCTCTGAGAGTTATACCACTATAATATAAGCAACTACTTTTCCCCTTTTCCCTGCACACCTATGCCTGGCAAAGCTATTCCCAGAATTAGGAATGTCTATCCACAACTTTGAGTTAGCTATCTTTGATTTATAAAAAATAAATGTCTAGAATGTTACTCTTTTATCTTTTATTCAGTGAAATTTCCTGAGCACCTAAGATGTACCATAAAAAAGTCGGTACATGTTACTGCAAAATCCTTTCAATATCATCATCAACATCATTTTCATGATTATAATTCATTCCACAAATATGTATTAAAATACAGCTCTTATAGGAATTAGAATACAGCCCTAGGAAAGGCTGTTCTTGTCCTACACTAAAAGGAATTTACAGTCTGTTGGAATAATAACAAAACTTTACACAGTAGGTTTCAATTTAAAAATACATTCAGTTACAGAATGTATTTTGTTTTTATGGTAGCATTTTAAACTCTAAATTGATAAACATTTAACTTCTCTTGTCTTCCCATCTCAATAAAAATAATCCCTTGGTTTTCCTTATCCAGCTGCTTGTAACATTATACCTATCATTTAATCAGATATTACTACAGAGGTACCACTTTCATGGAGGGTATGTATGGGAAGGTTATTTGAGCTTTAAGCATTCGACATTTCAATGACACATTTAGTTATAAATATGAAGTGCGTAGGCGATTGGACGTAGTAGATAGGAGCTCAGGAGTGAGAGCTAGGCTGGAGATTTGGGATTCATGAGTTATGTTGTTGGTAAATGAGGCCATGGATGAAACCATCCAGGAAGTAAGGAAGTAAAAGAGATGAGAACAGGGAACTGAGCCCTAAGAACTTACATCTAAAGAATAGGTTGGACTAGTCAAAAAAGATACTTGCCCAGGAGACACATAAGGCCAGTCAGTGATGAATGAGAAATGAGATTTTGCACTGGAAGGGAGCTTCTAAGAAGAGAGAGTGGTCAAACATGATTAAGATACAGGACAAAAAATGTCAAAGTTGTTTCTGCAATTAAGGTATTAATGGTGACTCACAACAAGTAGGCTCAGGGAACTGGAATTGATTTTGTGTTTCAAGAGTAAATGTGGTCAGGAAGTGAAGACAGCAGGGTAGATGAAGATTATGTGATTGAAAGTGTCAGAAGTGTAGTTTTGTTTTGTTTTGTTTCCTGTTTTTGTATCCACACTTCAAGAATCAGATCTTCTCTTGTCTTTTTAAATCTCCTCTCCTCCTCCCCTTTCTCCATCTTCTCCCCCTGTCTACTCTCTTCTGTCTTTGGTGCCCTTAGACTCCTCACGAATCTTCTTCAGACACAGGAATATAGGAACGAGAATTTGGCTGAGAGAAAAAAGGTTAAAATTATATAATCTCTTATAAAAGTTATGTTTTACTTCTATGACACTGGCTTCAACATGTAGAGGGTATCGGGAGTTTACTTTGCATTTTTGATCCTCTGGTAATACGCTGAAACTTCAATTTGGTAAATGTCACTGCTCTTTGGGGATATTGAATGTCAGGATTGGCAGCTGGTCCCATTGAGCTCTCACTTAGATCAACTAAGTGAAAAATTCTTCACCAAAGCATTTATAGAATAACTTCCTAGAACTGAATTTTGACATAGTCAACCAACTTACTCAGAATTATACTTTTATTTTTATGCTGGGAAAATAGCATCATAAATTATTCCAAAGCTATTCCCTCTCTATTCAGAACACTACTTGGAATATGTTCTGGAACATGAGTAAAGTGATTATTTCACACTTCTCTGCAAAATTGACGTAATGTCCTGAATCTCTCCTAGCTTAATGAATTCTCCACATTATGTGACTAAACTCACACAACAGTGCCTAACACAGAAGAAACATTCACTAAATATTAGGTATTTTTTTTTTTGGTAAAAGGCAAGGTTTATCTCTTCCCCAAAATGGAAAATGCTTTTCAACCTCTCTGTACATCTAAGATGCAGACACATAACCTAGATTTTTATATCAGAAATACTCACTATGGTTTTTGAATTGAAATACACTGACAAAAGGACATTAAAGGAATAGAAACAGCAGAGCATGAGATCCGATGGTCAACGGTGGCTGTGGGGCAGACATGCTGATTTTTGGGCCAAATGTAGCAGCATTTTTCAGGAGCAGTCTATAATGTTCAAAGCAGCTGCATCTTCCAATGTTTAACAGTAGAAGGCTGTTCTTTGCCTGTGGTATGGGATTTGGACTAAAGTACTGACTGTCATCATTTTTCCCACTCTTTGTCTGTATTTGGTTCTCAAGGCTTCTAGTATTTTGTGAACTACTCCCACTCTTTTAAAAAATTTATTTTCTGCTTAAATCAGTCAGACTCTTAGCCTACAGCTAAGAATCCTGATAGGTACAATTGCTGTACACATCAAAACTCAGAAGCAGTCACCAAGGATTTTACCAAATTCAACTGTGACTACATATTATTCATGCCTTAAAAATTCAATTATGATCTATCTATGTGAAAATAAACTTTTTATTCCTCAGATCTGATAATTAAGTGACATACTGAAGATTGGTTACTTAAGACATGAATTTGGTGACTGAGATTATAGAAGGTCATGTTCTGATTGTCATGTATGGAGATCCTTCCCATTTAATACATAAAAGCCCAAACTCGACAGGCCACTTTCTAAATGATTTTCTAACAATGTGCCCTCAAAAACTATAGTTGATTTTTTAAAAAACCTACTCAATAATGTATCAAGTAATGATTTTAGCTCTGAACTTTGAGGACCTTTTTGAATAGTGGGCTCCAAATACCATGTATTTGTTTATTTTCGCAACTCTATATTCCTCCCTGATGGACCATGATCCCACTTTAATCGTTTTCATCTCAAATAGAAATTTTCAGGTGAATTAAGAACTCCATTGAAAATGTATGCCAGTTTTTTTTTTCTCGTGTAAGCCAAAAGTCTGAGCTTCTCCATAATTCTTTAAAAGGAAGGGTATATTTCAGGGTTTGGCTGAAAATAAATCTTCATGTTTAAATGATCATACAGAACATATTTCTTAACATACTAAGATATACTCAGAATCAGAAGAACGTTCTCTTTTTTTTATTTTAGAATTTTACAGGGGCACATATATTTTTGTTACATAAATTGTTTTTGTGTGGTTTGAATCAAAGTTATATGTGTGCCCATCACCAAGATAGCGCGTGTTGTACCCATTACATGTGAATTTACTTATCGTCTTCTCCCCATCCCACCTACTTGGTTTCCCTTGAATCCTACTTCCATATGTGCACATAAGTGTTGATTGATTAGTTCCAATTTAGTGTTGAGTACATATGGTGTTTGTTTTTCCATTCTTGAGATACTTCACTAAGAAGAATGGCCTCTAGCTCCATCAGGTTATTACAAAAAATATTAGGTCACCATTGTTTTTTTATGGCTGAGTAGTGCTCCATAGTATACATACACCACATTTTACTAATCCTCTCATGTATTGATGGGCACTTGGGTTGTTTCCACATCTTTGCAATTGCGATTTGTGCTGTTATAAACATTCAAGCACAGATGTCTTTTTGAAAAAAAAAAAAATGACTTTTTCTCCTTTGGGTAAATACCCAGTAGCAGAATTGCTAGATCAAATGGTAATTCTACTTTTAGTTCTTTGTTGTATCTCCATACTATTTTCCACAGAGGCTATACTAGTATGCAGTCCCACCAACAGTGTATAAGTGTATGAATATTTGTATGTTATATACCTAATAGAGGCCTGATAGCAAAAATCTACAAAGAACTCAAGCAAATCAGCAAGAAAAAATCAAACAGCCCCATTAAAAAGTGGGCAAAAGACATGAACAGAAACTTTTCCAAAGAAGACAGACTAATGGCTAACAAATACATGAAAAAAATGATCAACATCTCTTATCATTAAGGAAATGCAAATCAACACCATAATGAAAGATCACCTAACTACAGTTAGAATGGCTTTTATTAAAAAGTCCCAAAACAACAGATGTTGTTGAGGATGCAGAGAGAAAGAAGAATGTCCTCTTGATGGATTTATCATAAAGGATAAAACATAAAAGTGTTCTGGAATTCTATAATTTAAAAGTCTATATTGATACTTTGATAGCATCTTTGAATATATACAATTTTTATATCTCTGCAGAAAGAAGAGAAATGTCTTGTACTTTCTATATGCAAATAAAATGATCTTATTTTCTTGAATTAGAAATAATCTTAGCTGAGAAATTACCTTAATACAAACTTGCTCCCATAAAGAGTAATTATATGAAGAAGATAATCCCCAATTTGTTGGTAAAAAACCGATTCTTCAAAAAGTTGACTTAGGTTATTCAACTACCTATGGATACAGATGAGAAAGTTATCTTCCAGTGTCTAGCTGCGTTTACCAAGAATATCAGATTTTACCAATATAATTTAATTAGCAAGATGAACACTTCATAAAATCCAGTATGATTTAGATAAAACCCATTTAGCTATGACACATAACATAGAAGTTTGACCATCAGAGTTGGCATAAAACCAAGCTTTTTTTTTTTCTATTTAGGAAGATCTTGTCCCCATTAGTGGATGTTCTTTTCATTTTGATCCTCCTCAACTTTTAAAGGGGGAAGTGAAGTCTACCTTGAGCTCAGCTGATTGTTTAAATACATGTTTCAATTAACTTCCAGAGCAATGTAAACTCTGTTTTCTAGTATTTGTCAAGGAGCATAAACTCAATTCATTACTATTTAACATTCATTAAAATTTACCAGAAAACACGTAGAGTAGTGAAACTACTCTGTATGACACCATAATGGTGGATATATGTCATAAATTGGTGCAAACTCAAAGAATATATATCAAGAGGAAACCCTAACCAGAGACCTGGGGCAGAATAGGGACTATGGTAGATCTGATCTGTATAGATTCAGAGTAGGGCCCATCTCTGTGCCAGCTCTACCTTTGCCTAAGTTCTACCTCACCTCTTCTCCATTATCATAGCATTTTTATGTCAACGAAGTAAAATATATACATATTTTAAAAATTTTATCAAATTATTTTAGATTCATAGATTATAAATAACCTTGATATTGTAGATGCTTGCTTTTAATCTCTGACTTGGGAATGGTGGATAGGATATCAAGTGCATGGAAAGTTAAAAAATAAAACAGAGTAAACCCTAAAGTAAACTATGGACTTTGGTGATAATGGCATGCCAATGTAGGTTCATCAATTATAGCAATGTACCACTTGGTGGGGGAAGTTGATAATAAGGGAGGCTATGCATATATGGAGGAAAGATGTATAATGGAAATCTCTGTACCTCCCAGTCATTTTTTCTGTGAATCTAAAACTGCTCTAAAAATAAAGTCTACTAAATAAAAACTTTGATGAAATGCATAATTGTCATGGAATTTTGCCTGAACGAAATCTAACCACTTCATTAATTTATCAATTAATTTATATTAGTGATTTTTTACTTTATTTCAAAGGCTCTGGAGCACTCCATCCAAACAAGTGTAAACAGTCACTATGTAATAGAGATGAAGTTGGAATGACCTTGGGTGGAATGCAAGTGGAGAATCCTGATTCCAACCTCTGAGTCTCTGCAATCCTCTAGATCTGGAGAGCAGAGATTGGAAAACAACACAGTGAATAATTTAATCTAGTTTATGTGCTAAGACATTCCATCAAAGAATGTAAACCAGGGCCATGCTGTTTCAAATCTCCACCACATAGGATTTAACTTATATTGCATATGCTTCATGGCAAGGGTTACTGTATATCTTTCTGAAAGATAAAAGCTTTTGAAACTCATCTCTGAATTTATTACAATTACAATGTTAAGATATTTGCCATAATATTATACAACTCTTCTTTACTCAGAAGGAAACTTTATTTCATATATCACAAGTAGGAACAATTGTACTCATGTGAGTACAATGGGAAAAAATCAGTTTGTTTTCATCTTGAGGACACTGAAACACAACAATTAAGTTTCCTTTTTTTACATTGGTTGCTAACAAGCTCAATGACAAATTTGTGGCTAAAATCTATGAAATATATGGTGACTTCTGGCCATACTTTATATGCTAATCATTAATTTTGCGTATTCTGGTTGTATCTTTAAGTTTGTTTGCTTTTGCTTTTTTAGACTTTATCTCCAACCTCTTTCCTTCCTCAACCAAAAAACAAATAAAACATGATGGTATTATTAGTATTTTTGAAAGTTGCCTGAAATCCATTTTTGGAACAAAAAGAGTATAAGTTTATTAAAATAATATAAAAATTTACTATCTCCTTTTCCTCCTTCATATGAAGTGTTGAGTGTGTTCATTTCATATGGTAACTTCTGAAGCTTTCCATTTCTTTTCTCAATATTTGTCTTCAACAAATCCACTTTAGAAACTAAGAAGACAACACCAAAGGGAGCTACCATATACATACAGATACACGATATGTAAATTGGTTTGAATTTTGCTTGCATCTATCGATCTTTCCTCAGTGAAGTTAACTGGGAGTTTTACAAAGCTCTGCTATAGTAATTGATAAATCTACAATAGTAATGTTTCTCCTAGGAATGGTCTGTTGAAAGTAACCACCTCAACACTGGGGAGAACATAAATTTAACTTTATAATTTCCAAACATATTTTAGGGCAGTAGACTAGTTTCTGTGTCATCAATTGATTGACCAAATTAACAAGTAGTACTCATAAATTCTTAAAGAGTTAAATAATTCTATTAGGAAATACTTAGAGCATCAAGCTCAAAATAACTATCAAGTTGAAAATAAATATTTTTCAAAGTTAAAAAATTATCTGCTTAATAGTCAGAGTGCCTAGCAGATCCCCAGGGATAATTAGACAGAATCACACTATGGAACTGGTAGGCACATCAAGCAGATAATTTCTAATACATTTCAAGCAGAGGCTCTCCACTTTTGCCCTGTAATTATTTCTCACACAATATGATCCATCCTAGGGCAGAATTTTTGAATATAAACATAGCTTTCAGTGGGAACCACTAATGAAGGAGCAATGCTTAGTGCTATCTAGCACAAGGACATGCATAAATCATAATCTCAAAATGCAAAAACAGAATGAACTTCTCTATTATTAAGGAGTTACAGTGCTCAATACATTAGTATCTCCCAAACTAATGACATAAAGTAGACTGTTATTTTAGCTAAAACTTTCTAACTCATAAAAGCAATATGAATAAATTTATTATTTCCAAATTTCCTTGAGATATTTTCTAATTAAGTGTATAATTTGGGGCAACATATTAATAGTATTTTTGTTAGACAAAACCAGTATTTTAATCAAACCAAATTTTCTAAAAAATTGATTTGTGCACTGAATTTTTTTTTATAAATCAGTCTAATGTTTTATACATAATAATTGTGTTCATCTCTGATTTTCTTTTTATTCTGCCACAGGACAAAATCTGTAGACAGATTTCACAGACTCCAGATCTACCACGATATTTTAAAAGTTCACCAGATAATTAATGATAAAAAAGAAAATCAATATTATTTTTATACTCCATGTAGAGCCAAGACCAAGACAGGAAATTAAGTACCTTATTGCTTTTTAGTTTTTTTCCAGGTTTATTAACTGAGGGGGTCAAGGGATCTTGGCTTTCTTGGGAGGCGGATGAAGGCAGCAGATGCATTTGTGTGTGTGTTCAGAATAGGGGCAGGATTTTAAGCTGATCTCTTACCACCCACCAAACGTATAACTTGCATTATTAGAGCACAGTGTGCGTGTGCCCTGCTAATGCCAGGTTGGAAGTCACTACTGTCTGGCAAATGCTGTGTGGGCAAATGCTACTCAAGATTCCCTCATTGCTCAGGATCCCACTTTTATTCTGGCCTCTAATCACTTTCTTTATTTTCCCTCCACTTTATCCATTTAAAACAAGAGCATGTCTTATTTTCATGTTTTATTTAATACTTTTGGTGTTCTGAACTGGGAGAACCTGTTCTCGAAATCTTGCTGGTGTAATTTCAAAAACTTCTTTTAAATTTTTTTCTGGATTATAGAAATTTTTCTTGTACTTTAGTCTTTGCCCTCTACAGGAGCCTTGATGAGGCAAAACATGAGTTATGTCTATTTATCTTCACTAGTTAGACATGTCCAGGGCTGCAATTATTCTATATCCACCCTCCAAAGAATGTTGAGGTATAAATATTGACAACGTTTAAAGCTATCTTTTGTTTTACTGGTGGGTTCAGTTATGTCAATCAGAATGGAGAATAAATTCTAAGGCTACTTAATTGTAGACTTTGTTTGAATTGTGAAGATCAATTTATGAAACAGGAGTCCAGTTTTTGTTGGTAGACATTCTGCCACCAGATGACCTGCTAGTAGCTCTGTGGAGGCAAACAAGACAACACAAAACAAACTCAAAATGACAAAATTTTCTGTCAAGTTCACTCAACAACAATGGGGCCATTTTGACAAAATAATGGATTTGTGATGGATAGTTTGATTTGGGTCTTCAGAGCACAATAAAGGAAGACATTCATATATATATATATATACACACACACACACACATATATATACATATATAGTTATAATTTAATAAATTAATCAGAGTCAGTGAGAAAAATATCATTTTGGAAATATGGGATATATGCACATATTTTAACATTTTGAAAGTTCATCTAAAAAATTTTTATCTACTGAGCAAAATAGTGGATGTATTGAGGAATGGAAATATGGAAAAAAATTTGAATTCTTCATTCTTTTCTGGAGATAATCTTGTCACACAAAGAATGTGTCTTCATATATTTTGCTAAACCTCTCTACTCAGTTTAACAATGAAATAAGGAAGACTAAATTATTCACTCCATTTCATTGAATGATGAAACATTTTCAAAACTGTGCTTGGATTTGTTTGCCATGAGGAAGAATTGTTTTCCCAAGCACATCTGGCATTCTCTCAGCCCTTTTACCTTCTGTGCCTCTGGATGTAGAATAAATGGTTCTATCTGTAAATTTATGAAAAGTAACCTGAAAAAGAATAACTTGGGGAGTAGCCTTCTTTTCTTCTCTTTGGGAGAGTTTCTAGATATCCTGTGCTTGAGTTTGCAGTGCTGCCCTGTTGCTTCCTGGTTTAAATCTTACTTGGTACAACCTGTTACCCGCCTGTAACCTGAAGAGTTAAATTCTAGAATTTATAAATCATCAAAATGCCAAACTATTCCTCACGCCAAGTTGTTTTCTCATTTAACCTCTATTAGAAATAAAGATTGTGTTTTGGTTTTCATTTTTAACTTTTATGTTTTAAATTTCTTAGAAGAGTGCTAATTTTAAGAGGTCACCTTTGAAACACCAATAAAACACACATAATCTTTTCTACATATAGTTTCTTATTGAATATAAGTACTTGATTGCTCTGTCTTTTTAAAGACATAATTAATGTCAAATCCATCTCTACCAGAGTCATATATGATACAAATGTAAAAGCAATTAGCAGAGTTACTTAAGAGAAAAATCTTGAAAAATGTTGAAATCTACTTTGTTTTGTCAAGCCACCCAAACTGTTCACTGGGCTTGTATTGGCTGATAGATAGCTTGTGTTTTGATGCTTTCAACATTTCAAATATGCCTAAACATGTTGTTTCCCTCATGAACATCACATCACATCATTTCTTTTAATGGCTTTGACTTTGTTTATTTTGAGATTACAAACTGAGAAATGATATTGGGGGTACTCTATGTACTTGCTTTATTTTCCAGTAGAAACCAAGGATTGGAGACATTGGATCGTTTCTTCAGTATGACACAGCTAACCAGAGACAGAAGCAAAAGTATAATTCAGTTCTTAAAAAAAAATCAAACTCTTCAGATAATAAATTACTTATACAAAGAAGACAGTTACAATTGCTTAAATAAAATGATAAAGGCTTACATTTGTCAAACACTATATGCTAAACACTACCATTAGCATTTTACATATATTATCTTATTTCCTATTGCAACAGCTCTACAAGGTATACATATCATTATACTTATTTTCTAAACAGCACAAGTAAGAATTAAAAACCTTAAGTAACTTGACTTCATTTCAGGATGGGTAATTGAGGCAGTTAGGATTGGAAACAAGGCTTGACTAATGTAAAACTTATACTTTAATCCACTGTGAAGCTATTCTCTCTTTTAAAGTGTAAATGATTTTCAATTTTCATCTCAGATACACATTTATTTTTTTTAATTTCTAATCTCTTCATTTCATCTTATCCTTGTGGGTATAAAATAATTTAAAATTATATTACAAATAAAAGATTTGCTAACAACAATGTTCAAACACTGATATTCAGCAGTTATCTTTTGCTTGTGACATATAAATATGTACCCAGAATGTCGCACAGGAGTGAAAACTTAATGTCAATAATCAGATTGAAATTTTAAAGACTACAACTTTGTGTCATGCCTTCCATACATTTTCACAAAATGTTTGACAAAATAATACCTATTTTAGAGGTATCTAAAGATAGCTGTGTATTTATTTACATATGATACAAACAGAAAATGAACATCATAACTGTTACCACATAATATAGTTTCATTGTTTTAGGCATTTTATAAATATAAATGTATAGTATAAAGTTAAGTTCCAAGAGATAGATAATATTCTTTATATCATGTCCATTTTACAGATACGAAAATTGAAGCAAATAAATGTTAAGTAAATTGTCCAAGTTCACACAGGCAGAAAAGTGGATTTGAATCTCAACAGCTGGGTTTCAGAGTCCCTGTTACTTACCATTATTGTGTGCTGCCTCATGGTTCTGGGTCTTGCTAGACTTAGATAAAACAATAAATTTCTTTGAGTAGGTCAACATTACCTAATAGAACCAACTAAAAACTATTGCTTAAAACTTTACAACAGCAAAAGACAAACTCACCACAAATTGCATTAGATTTTGAGCATTATTTGTTATGTATAGATCGTAGATATAAAAAACATTATATATACAGCATTAGCTTGTTCTAGGTCAGCACTGTCCAATAGAACTTTCTTCAGTGATGAAAGGCTGGATCCATGTCATCCAATAGAGTTGCCACATGTCATTTTTGAGCATTTAAAATGTGGCTAGTGTGGTTAAGAATCTGTTACATTTGTATGTAATTTCAATATATTTACATTTAAATAAAATAGCTACAATATTGGATCACTCAGGGCTAGAGGATGCCCTTAAGTCATAGCTTTTGGTCTTCTATGACTATGACTAAAGTAAGAAATATATTTTATATTACAAGTCCATGTATCATAAGTATGTAACTGAATGTTTCTTTATGTATATAAACAAAGTAATATTTTTACAAAATAATACTTACTAACAAACATTCACTCTGATAATAGCTTTTCTATTCTTGTGTTTAGTGAAAATTTTGGCTCACAAAATTTATTTTATGAACTAATAACAGTTTGAGATCTGCTGTTTGACAAATGTAGCAAAGGATACATAATATAATGTGTGAAGGTGTTGCTTCTACTCTCTTGTTTTATAAAGAGAAATGAATGCCACTGCCAAGCACAAACAAAAGCTGTACTGAACATGTTACTCTTGTACTTCCTTTACTGGGGCTAAGAAAAAAAGAGGACCGCGAGCCTTGAAAGAAGAAATAACCTCAGTGGTGGACTTGTTTTCTGTTTTTGGTGAGAGCTGTTGCTGATGCTTAAAGGGAATATTCAGGACGTCTGAAGACACAAGGGAGTATGGGGGGGGGGGGAAGGAGGGCAGGGATAGAATCTTTTCTTTTTCAACCAGAAGTGTGAAAAGTGTACTCAAGGATACGTGCACCTGGAAAGCATCACAATGGATCCCAGGAGAAAGGCAAAGACAAGGATCCAAGCTAGAAGGAAATCTGAAAAAGAAAACTGAGGCAGAGAACCAAGTCAATCTTTCCTATTCTGGGTTTCAGAAGAGCCTGGTCTGTGTCTCAAAACATTCATGTACACACACACACACACACAAACACACACACACACTCCCCTTCGTGACTGAATAATATGGTCTCAGAATAACATAGGAGCATATTAAAACTTTCAGTCACCAATAGTGTACAAAAAATCATGTTTATTGATGGTGTCTGCTAAATAAGGTTCATTCTAGCACAGCCTGTGAAATTATTTACAGGTGGAATGTGTCAGGCTGTCTTACATTATCTCACATCTGGGGGAAGGCTGTAGACCTCTCATTTCAAGCTAAGAACTCAGGTCTAGGCTTTTTAATAGGGCTATTATATTATAATAATTTATTTTAAGATACAAACAAAAATATTAAATACATAATTTATCATTGAAACAATTTTCTAATTTTATCTTTGTTATAAGGAGTTCATTTTATTGTTTTAGTTTTCTGTATATATTTATTTAAATTAGGCTTACTATTAGATGTATATAAAATCTAATCAATCTAAAGGTGAAGACACAAAGTCAAACTAAATTTTACAATATTTTTCAAAATTAATGTTAATGCCTCTATCTTTTTCCTTTCTCTTTTTCTTAGGTTATCAAAACACTATTTCTTCTGTTTATTTATTTTCTCTGTTGTACCAAAATGTTATCTGTATTTCTAAAGACTTATCTTGAATTGTGCTCTCCAAGTATTGCCTGACTCCCTATCCCAATTTCTAAACAGTTTCTGGAAAGTTTTTGTACATTTATTTTACAGTATTCAATATTAGAGAAGATTAGTAAATTTATGTCCAGTGCATGGATTTTTTTATCAGACAAATTCAGATAAAATGAGTTGACTCCCATTAATTTGCATTAATTTTTTTTTATTTCAGCATATTATGGGGGTACAGATGTTTAGGTTACATATATTGCCCTTCCCCCCCCCGCCCCCCAAGTCCGAGTTTCAAATATGTCCATCCTTCGGGTGGTGAGCATTGCACTCTTTGTGTATGCATATACCCGTCCCCTCTCCCTCCTGCATTAATTTTTAAAATGAATCTGTTATAATCTGTGAAATATTTATCATTTTTTTCTCTTATTAAAATGCCACAGGCTTATGGAAAAACAATACAGGGAGAATATAGAAAAAAAGGGACACAATGAATTTGGGTCTTATCCTTATTTAGGGGCTTTATATATTTACTAAATTTTTCCATTTCCAATTTTCATGTATGTGCTATAAAGTGAACATGATTATTCATAAAGTTTATAATCTTCACACTTTCAAAGCCAAAGCACTTCTAATGTTATTTTTCTTTGATGCCAGGTGTTTGTAAAAAATAAACGAAAGGTTATGTTTTATTTGTTCATTTAATGTGATATCTTAGAATGTTTTTCTTTAGAGGGAGAAGGTAATACAGAAATAGTGAAATTTGGTGGACTATTTTACTATCTCTTACCAAATCTATTTTGATTTCACTTATTGTGAAGATGCTATGAAAATGTGTTACATAGAATAGTGTGTATAAATAAAGTTTATAAAGCATATACGCACACCATTCTATGTCACTGTATGCATGTGTACATATATACACACTATTCTATGTAATTATATGCATATATACAGTATCTTATGTCACTATATATAGTATAGTAAATATTTTATATATATATATTTTCACTATTGAAATAGGAGACTTAGAGTTTAGTATTTTCACTACATAAAAATCTGATTCTTCCTATATTTTGTAGTAACCCTGACTAAAATTCATGAAGACTTTAAGCATTTCAAGGGGTAGAAAGGTTACTATCACAAGACAGATCTCTTCATTTTTGATATGTTATAGTTATTACAAAACAATTTCTTATACTGAGCCAAACTTTGTTGTGGTAACTTTCACATGGTAATACTAATTATATTTCCAACACTACAGTGAAATGAAATAACTAGTCTTAAAAGTGATACATTTTTAACCATAGCTAAAACCGAATTTCTAACCAAAATTTAGAATAGCTTTATGGTTTTCTAATAATATCATAATGTATTGCAGAAAGACATAAATTATAGCATAAAGTAACTATAATAAATAAAATGAAGTAATAATCATCCATAATCCCATAATTCAGAGGGGAAAATGTTAATATTTTGTGTAATATGTCAAAGTTTTAATGCATATATATATACACACATCTTAAAAAATAGTTTCTAATCTACATTTCATTCTTACTTTGTTCAGTTAGACGATGATAGCTTACCATTAGAAAAAAAATATATGTAATCAAAGTTTTACTAGATATCTAATACTGTATCATTGAAAGATATTATAACATTTAATCAATTATTTCTTAATAGATGCACATAATTTGTTGCACTTAACTATCTAAATAAAACTGGAATGAATGCCATTCTGTCTACAAATTTGTGTCTTTGTAAATATCATTCTATGTATACCGTTTAAAAACTTTATGTTCTTTCCTTAGAAAGTGTTTCTATAGGAGCATTTGCTAGGTCAAAGTTAGTTTATATATTTCAAAGAAGTTTCATACATCTTACTATATTATCTTTATATACGTTGATATCACTGTAGAGTTAACAAAGCAATGAATAATTTCTGCCAGGACCTGAGAGAACAAGGCAAAAAGGAAATAGGAGTACCTGATATCTGAGTAGCTTTCCTTTAAGGTAATTACCAGATTTTGGTGCACATTGGAATCACCTGGAAGATTTGTTACAACACAGACTTTTGGCTCCAAACCCAGAATTTCTAATTCAGTAGTTGGGTGGTGCTTGAGAATTTGCATTTCTTGCAAGTTTCCTGATGGTGCTGTTGCTACTTGTCTGAGGAACACATTTGGAGAAATACTGTCCTAGAGACATTGCCTATTTGTAGAAGTAGCTGTCTGACAATTACGGTAGAGGCTTCCGAGAACAGAGCGCTGAACAGAACTTTGAATATGCTTATGATTTGGATAGCAATGATGTGGAGTACACTCCTGTATAGTCTTATTGGATTTTGTACAATTTAAATAAATAAATATATTATTTTTTAAATGTTAATTTTTCTGACCCTGACCATTGTAGTATGGTTATGTAGGAGAATGCTCTCATTTTAGGCAATATGTGATAAAGTATTTAAGAATAAATTTGTGTGAAATATCTCTCCAATAGTTGAGAGAAGAAGAGAGAGGAGAAAAAGATATACTTAATATAATGAAAATCCGCAGAATAAAAGAAGATCTGGCTGTATACACACACACACACACACACACACACACACACACATATTCAACAAAATAATCCTATCCAGACATAGGAAAATTTCAATATATCAATGAAGAAAAAATAGACAACACAATTTAAAAATAGGGAATAAATCTCATTAACAAAGATATTCAAAGGGCAAATAAACATATGAAAACTTGTTTAGCCTTATCATTTATCAGGGAAATGCAACAATAGCACAATGAGCTATCACTACATACATATAAAGGTGTTTGAAAATTAAAAATTTGTCTGTACCAAGTTTTGGAAAATATATAGTCCATCAGATTCTCTCATATACTCTAAGGGGGAATATAAATTGAAACAAACACTTTGCTAAGCAATTTGGAATGAAAATAATCTAAATGAACAATAACAACAGAATTCATACATAATGTGTGATATGTTTATACAAAGGACTACTGTACAATAATAAAAACAAATCAACTAGAGCCTACAGTGATGGAAATGTTCAAGAATTAGTTTGTGGTGATGGCTGTACAACTCTATAAATATATTAAAGTTCATCGAACTCTACACTTAAAACACATGAATTTTATGATATTTAAATTATATATCAATGAAATTGTTTTAAAAGTTCATTCTTTGGAGAAATATCAGTAAATTGGCACTAGAGAGAGAGAGATGACTGAAAATTTAATTAAAAAAAATTTTTTTTTTTTTGATACAGGACCATACTTTGCTGCCTTGCCTAGAGTGCAGTGGTGTCATCATAGCTTACTGAGCTCCTGGGTTCAGGTGATATTCCCGCTTCAGCCTCCCAAAGGAGCTAATACTATAGTCACATGCCACCACGCCTGGCTAATTTTTGTTTTTTTTTATTTTTTGTATATATGGGGTGTCTCATTATGTTGTTCAGGCTGGTCTCAAACTCCTGGTCTCAAGCAATTCTCCAACTTCAACCTCCCAAAGTGCTATGATTACAGGCATGAGCCACCATGCCTAGCCTAATTAAACTATTTTTAGAAATAGATTTTAATGGAGCTATTTCGTAGTTCATTCAATTTAATAAAATCAATTAGACAATATATAAGTATTTTTAAATGTATATAATTTTAATAATTTATTGTCTCTTTTTATTCTGAAAGTGTCTTGGTTTTGAAAATAAATTATGTTGTCACTCCAATTACAGTTCTTTGTTTCCACAGCTTTAAGACCTCCTTTTTGCAAATTTTTCTCTAAAAAGATGGAACTCAAACAATACTTTATTAATTGATATTAGTATGTTACATTACTATTTTAAAAAGTGTATTCAGATATTTGTTCGTATTTTCCAAACAAAACTGAAATGTCAATGAAAATTATATTAGCCTGATATTTACAATAACTAAAACTCAGGTTTTCCAAATCCCAAAAGATGAGCTATGGTTGAACTCTGTTGTCTCATCCCCAATGCCACAGGAAATTTGATCTGTTATCCTGCATCCTATGTTGGTATTAATAAAGTATAAATTAGAATTATCTTTTTTTTGAAAAAAGACCACACTATTGAAACCTTTTCCATAAAAATGACCATGTCTAATTTACAGATTTTGTCCCACTTTTTTGTCTTGTGGATCTTACCCCTTGCAGTGTCCCAAGAAAATTCTATCACATTCTCCAAGCAGCTTCAACAACTCCATCTTGGTTGTCTTTACATTTAATTTTGTTTATTGTCAGTCTTAGGTCAGGCCAGAGATTGGCCTCTTGGGCTTTAATTTTTACAGTTATGGTCCTCAATCCAGGGGGGATTAGGAATCGGGCCACACAGCGGGAGATGAGTAGTGGGTGAGAGAGCAAAGCTACATCTGTTTTTACAGGGGCTCCCTGTACCTGGCACTGTCTGAGCTCTGCCTCCTGTCAGATCAGCGGTGGCATTAGTTTCTCATAGGAGTGTGGACCTTACTGAAAACTGCGCATCTGAGGGATCTAGCTTGCGCACTCCTTATAAGAATCTAATGCCTAATGATCTGAGGTGGAGCTGAGGCAGTGATGCTGGTACTGGGGAGTGGCTGCAAACACAGACTATCATTAGCAGAAAGGTTAACAATGTAATAATAATAGAAATAAAGTACACAATAAATATAATGTGCTTGAATCATCCTGAAACCATCCACCCCACCCCTGTCATTTGTGGAAAAACCATCTTCCAAGAAACTGGTCCCTGGTGCCAAAAAGTCTCCCATAATCTTAAAAAAATTAAAATTATTATATATGAATGACTAGTGATTATTTATGGAAAAGCCCTATGTATTCTGTGATTTCCATGTGAAAATATGTCTGTAAACATGTAAATAAGTGCAATTCCTAATCCATTCTACTTTGAATAAAATACATTAATGTCAATGTTTCAGAAACATGAATATAATAAAATGAAGGATTTCTGGTTTATTCTACATAGAGAAGAGTCTCCATTTCTTCACCAATGTTAGAGGAGAAAATAAAGGAGCTTCAAAAGTCATTTATTATTTGACTTTAAGGTTATTATTAGTCTTATTTTTTCAAATACTTATAATCTCTTTTGTCCTCTTAAATAATATATTTTTGCTAATATATGAAGAAATTAACAATTTAAGTTTATATTGTCTTCCATATATTCTCATTTTTATTTTGTTCTGTAATACATTTCAAAAAGTCAGCAAATCATCATACATTAGCAATTACAAAAGTGAAAAGTTGCCTTATTATTAAACAAGGAAGCCAAAATTTCTTCAAATAAATAAAAATTATTTTTTTTAAATTCTTACAAGGAATGTGAAACATAAACTCACTTGTGTCACAAAAGAATCTACTACTTAAAAGATGACATAAAAGGGATTTTTTACTGTATAAATATTAATTTATTTTTTTATTTTTAATGTATTTGACCTTGATATAAATGGTAACCCCCAAATCTATTTCCTTCCTGATTCTGCATTCTGACAGAACTTACTCAAGTATGGGTCTTTGTAAAAACTCTGTGCTTAGGTCATCTCTATGAAAATACAAAAGAAAATGAGATATTTACCAATTTAAGGTATTCTATGGCATCTGCAAAATGTACAGTTTAGAGAGATGAGAAGAGTTGAAGAGTAGCTATGGGTTTCAAGTCATCTTACGGGAGAAGAAATAGCTATGACATGCTTTGGCCTGCAGAGTCCGATTCTTAAAGTTTTGTGATAATGTGCTATCTACCAAGTTACCACATGCGACAGCTAATCAGCTAAAATAATAAAGGTGCCAGCGTCGACAGTTTCCATCACAATGAATTCCTGTGTGCAGTGACCCACTAGCATCATATTTTGAAGCTTCCCTTATTATCATTTCATCTTTTATTTAATATTTCAACTCTATGGTTTCTGCCATGCCCTTGTTTTTACTATGCATATTAATAAAACTTCATGCAATACCACATTTTAAAAACTGTGTCTGTCATAAAGGAAATTAATAAAATATTATGACTTCTCTAAACTCTGAACAAAGAGAACAATTTAAGCATAAATCTAAAAATGAAAAATATCAAATGATAAAGTTAATTTTAGACAAAAGAGTAATCTTTATTATGTAGAAAGTTTTCATAATCAAAGCTTGAAAATTCAACAGAAAAATGGTAACATGTATAAACATACAATTTGCCACAAAAGAAATGTGATCGGCACACACTTTTTTTAAACAATTGCTCTTACTAGTAATAATACAATGCAAAGAAAATTAATTCATTGTTATGTGGCTTCTTAAATCAGCAGAGATTCAAATATTGTTAGAGATTTAGAAGGGGCAGGGGAAAAGAGAGAAAGAGACAGAGAACACTTTGGATTGAATTGCACAGGTGCAGGAAAAAGATACAGACTAGTAGCCTACTTCTAGAAATTTATCAAGATGTATCCAGAATCAGGAAGGAAGCAAGATTCAGTGATGTACACAGATATTTAGCTTTATCACAGTCTTGCTTTTAAAAGCAAAAAAAATATTAAAAAAGAATAAAATTTCAAAAAAAATATTAAATTATTTTGCATATATGGGGAAATGTTTATTTAACTCATTTTTCTATACCTTTCATATTCTAGGAACTTCACATTAAAAAATCATGTTTCAAAAATATGCAAGAAAATTATGCTTATTACTTATATCAATGGAAAAAAGTAATTTCAACTGTATATATGAGTAGATGGTATGATCCCACTGTTAATATGGTTAATTTCTGTGTAATAAAATTTTGAATGTTTTTCAAATTTCCATGTATTTTTAAATTTTCCAATCTCTCCAATTAATGTATTACTTTCCTGATTAGTAAAGGATTTAAAAATATTAATATCAATTTGCTGACATATCATTTAGTGATTACCTTTTTTAGATATGATATGAATTTATCTTTAGCTACTCACACTTTTTCAGAAATGAATTATTTATCTCTGGAAAGGTATGATTTAAACTCATAAAGATTATACCAAATTATATAATTTGGAAATATTTTCTTCTAATTTATACATTATTTTTCAGAAAATTTATCAAAATTTAATTTGATTATATCAGTTTTATAAAACTGTTGGATCACCTATGAAACACATAGGCCAACTAAAATTTTGACAAGCTGGTTTCTCAATTTAATTAAACAAACACTTTAGTGTATCCTACCAAGTAGTTAAAGGACGATCTGGAGGTTTAGTTCATTTCAATGTAACAAGCAAATATGAAAGCAATTGGCTTCTTAAGCCCAAACATAAAGATCATAAGATCCTGGGTTTTCCATCAGTTTTTCTAGATTATGTGTGTAAAATGATAATAAGGGTTGACTTTTTAAAAGTTATTTGGCTGTCTTAAAGCATATTACTACAAATTTCTGCACATATCTATTCACTGCACTTTAAAATTAAGAAAAGTAATATAAATCTGTTAAAAGTAATCTTGTAACTTTGAAGCAGCTGTTTTCAGATTCATTCCTAAGAAGCTATGTGTAAGCCCAAGGAAAGACTTCTAGAAAGCCAGAACTCAGCCATCCTGACAGCCAGCTGGCCAAAATGGTTGAGTAGGCCCAGGTGAAATCAACCGGTTATTGTCCCAGATCAATAGATCTACAGTCCCCAATCTCCCAGCTGTGGCTGCCAGGCGGGAAGTGAGCGATGGTTGAACAAAGCCCCACCTGCACCCAAAGCCGCTCCCCATCGCTCTATCATCGCCCTAGTCCCGCCCCCTGTCAGATCAGCTGTGGCATCAGACCCCTATAGGAGTAGGAACACCATTGCAAAGCGCACATGCGAAGGATCCAGGTTGCTCGCTCCCCCTGAGAATCCAATGCCTGATGATCTGAGAAGGAGCCAGGCGGCAACCCGGCACCCCCACCCTCCATGGAAAAACTTTCTTCCAGGAAACTGGTTCCTGGTGTCAAAAACGTTAGATACCGCTGGCCTAGATGACCTGTGGACTCATGAAAAATAAAAAAGTTTTTGTTTTAAGTCATTAAGTTTTACTGTGGATTGTTACAAAGTACTAGCTAACTGATAACAGCTGTAAATAAACAAAGCCGATGTTACTAAATTATTAAGATGATCATATTTAATTCTTTTTCATTTTTAACTTAATACGGTTGCAAGATGTTCTATGGCTTTCGACATCTGTTCTCAGATTCATCCTTTAATAAGCTATTTTAAACATCCTAGTGTTAGACTCTAAGTGAAGGTATCTGGGGCTAAGTACTATAGTCATTTTTAGTTTTAATAGCTATATAATCATAAATATAGAAAATGTTAAAAAAGAGAATATTTGCTTTATGTGGAATATAATGATATATAAGTGATACTTCATTATCCAGAAAGGAATCAAACAAGGCTAAATTACACCATGCCCCTTGGACGTGTCGGTCTCCCCACTAACGTGAATTAGGACTTTGGGGGAGTGAGAGCAGGAAAAGCCCCGACATTTTCTTTCAAAGCCCAACTCCCTTCCTGCCCTCAGAGTTTAATTCTACTCTTCCCAGCCCAAGAGGTTTTCTCTTTAAGCACCGGGTCCCAAATTCCATTTTCAATCCAGGAAATAAATATGTTCCACATCATTACTGTGATTTTACTGCCCCTGAAAAACTATACTGACAGTATAACAAGTAAACTATTTGGAGAGTAAACATTTTCTTTTGTTTACACTACAATAAAAAAATGTATATACCCTCAACATTTTACCCGTTTATATTTTAAACCATCCTAAAAATACGTTAATGATAACTTTGCTACTGAAATATTAGATAAAAGCCTATTAACTTCATTCAGTGAGTGAAAGCAAATGGCCTCAAATTAACTAATAAATAAGTTCCTAAATCTTTTAAAAATTTCATCAGAAAAAGCTGTTGATAAGCATGTGTGGGGCCTTCCTAGTCCCTAAGGCTGCCTTCTAGAAATGTGAATGTAGAAGAAATCATCTTGCTAAAGCAGGTGAAGTGGACTGCTGCCCTGGGCAACAATGAGACCTACGTTTGGGTGGAGCGGACGGGCGCCCATGTATTTCAGAATGATTGTTTATCATGGCACTCAACTCTCACAGTCTGTCATATGACTGGTGTGGTGAGCAATTTATCTGGGTCAAAGTGTTTAGGAAAAACTCATTAAAATGCAAATTTATTACTTGAGAAAGGTAACACATTAAGTCACAGTGCTTATTAATAATTTAATATATATTATGCTATCCCAAGATTCTCATAATTGATCTGTTGACACAGCTCTTAGAAAATATATTCACTTGCATTTTTAATAATAGGCTTCTTAAACTCAAGATGATTCTACCTCAATTCTTGATTTCTACTCTTTGCATAGTTTTTTTCTGGATTATTTCCATCTTAGCAAATGACATTATCACCCACTCACCTAGTTTCTCAAGAAAAGAAACTAGGAGTCATTTTGCATTTCTTTACAGTTTCCATATCTCATATTGAAGCCAAAAGCAAGTCCTGTAGGTTGTTTTCTTATTATCCCCTGATGAAAATCTTTTCCTGCTATAATAAAGCAATCTACTTGTTTTAATGCATCTTCTTCTCCTCTCCTCTTTAATGCATCTTACCACTCCTCTCTTAGCTCACAAACTTCAGTCACGCTGACTATTCTCTTCCACACATCACAAAGTCTCCTGCTACCTATGGATTCTGTGCTTGCCCTTTCTGTGCCCGCAAAGCTGTTCTTCAATAACCTCTTATGGCCATCACTTTCTTATCATTCATGCCCCCACACAAAGTCCCCCTGCCTGGAAGCATCTTCCCTGACCATTCTATCTAAGGTAGCTCTCCAAACCTGTCATACTCTAGACTCTATTAAATTTTCTGGGAATATATCGCTGTCTGAATAATCATTATTTTTTGGTATTTTTTTATTTTTTTGCATGCATTATTTCTGTCTTACTCTCTCAAATACATCCAGAAGGGGATGGATGTTGTTTGTCTTATCTATTGCTATATCCCAAGTGCATACAATATCTTAATATGTCATAAATGACTCAAGAAGTTACTTAAAGAAGCATGCCAAGAATGTTAATACATCTAATTCTATTGCACAATCTAAAGAAACTTTGTTGATAGAATATATGTGTGACATTCAATATATAATCATAATTCCAGTCAAATGTAGGAATTTTAAAAAACCTCAAACTTTTGAATAAAGCATAACCAGATCATGCCAGGATTTTTTCTTAAACTTTATTTGTAAATTGTTAAATATCTTTGGCAATTTTCTGAATAGGAATAAAGAAGTGTTAATATGTTCCCTATATGAAAATTTTCAGCTGAATATGTTTATATTTTTAAGTAAAATATGTGTAAAAATGTAACTGACAAATTTTAAAAAAGGCAGAAATTATATTCATTAATAACTCTTCCCCCCCAACACAGAGATTGGGAAAATATAGTCGTTATTTCAATAGTAGTGAAGTTATCCAATTCTGCATTCATTCTTTAAGTATGTATTAGATAATAGCTATAAGTAAGAGAAAAGAGTGGATTTCATGTCAGGAAACAAAAATATTTACATATGATGTGGTCTCTGTCCTCAAGGAAATTAATCTAGGTATAGAGACAGACATGAAAATTAATGACCGAAATGCAGTGATGCTATGTTCAAAGCTAGACATGTACATAGGTTAATATGGAACACCATGGGGGGAGGTTTCCAACATTTGAAATGGGGGTGGAGAGGAAGGCAAGAAGGGTGGTCATGAAAATGTCATTGAAGAGGTGATTCCTGAGCTGAGTCTTGAAATTTTACTAGGTGTTAGCGAAGCAAAGAAAGAGTGAGTGATTCTAAGTAGGAGGTCAATGTGGGAGGCAAAACTACATAACAAAAATATTAGAGATGAAGAAGAAAAAGCAGGTGGAATTCTGTCTTTTCTGAAGAACGTTAGGTTATACAACTGAAAGATCAGGTCACCTCTCTAAAATAATTTTGTAGAGGCCTCAAGTTAAATGCTTTATTTGTTCACTTCTTGTTCATTTATCATCCATTTATTTCTTCAACAAACATTTGGGTAGCTCATATATGCCATGTGGGATGCTTCATAGCAAAGAGTTGAACTTTGTACTGTACATCGGAACAGTAGTTTTCGTATGGCATGTATTTTAGATGTTTCTATCGAAGAAAGAAATGAAGGCTTTAAAATTACAGGCAGTAAGGGAGGCTGTTGTAATAATCCGTGAAAACTTGATAATGGTTCACATTAGGGCAGTAGTAATAGAGGATGAGACATATTTAAGAAACATTTGAGACAAACCCCTGGCCGATTTTACAGGTCGGAGAGAGAAAAGTAATTGTCAGTGGTATGAAGTGAGCAAGGAGACTTTATTAACCTTTGCCTTTTATCAGTTACTTAACAGCTCAAAAGGCAAGAGTTCTATAAAATGGCATGATATGTCAGATCTAGGTGCTTCAGCTACATTCCCAGAGGGGAGGAAAAAAAGAAGGTCACTTCTCAAACCTTTTCCATGTTACCCTTGAACTGGTCTTAGAGCCCAGTCTAGAGACCTTCTCTCCCTGAAGGAGAGCTCTCTGACACTTGAAGAGAAATTTTGGATACATGTCTATTAGATATTGCAGTTCAAAAGAGGAGAGATAAGAACTCCTACCCCAATGCTGTTACATTTCTTTGGTCTACACATCTCACAATAAATATATCATGAGATTAAAGGAGAGAAAAAGAGATATATCAATATTTTGCATCTTGGAATTTCATGGAGGCCCTGCTGAAGAAGGAAGAAAAAGAAGCTATTTAATTTACCCTCTGCCTTTGGGTTGAATTCCAACTAAAGAATCCAAGACAACCTAGATTTTTTTATTAATAATCACCAAGACAGAAAACTGTATAGCCACTGTGTTATAATAAGAATTTATTTGCAGGTATATTTTTAATATTTATGTTTGCAAACATTCTTTTTGAAGGTAGACTTCAAGTCTCAATGTATTACTTGAAATTTAAAAAAAGAACAATTTTTAAACAAAAATTCCAATAAAATATTTTTAATGTGTAAGATCTC